>JAXQQM020087233.1:295000-313242 GCA_034641835.2 Pinus albicaulis | reverse complement strand
CACACTGGCTGGTTCGAAACGCGTCGACCAAATTTATTTGGATGTGATTTTTACCGAAAGATTTTTTCCAAAAAAAATAATACTTCAACTTAAGACCATAGTGTTCACCAGTCGCTTAAGACCAATGAATAATCCCAAAACTCAGACAGTAGTACCTGTGGAATTAAGGGAAGTGTTGGTCAGCCTTTGCCAAAATAGAAAACACACCAATACAACTCGCGAGTGTACCAAACGTTGAGCGCAGATGAAGAGGAACTTGTATCTGCTATGCAGAAAATCGAAATTGAGTTAAAAACTCGAGTTGAGCTAAGGGTTGAGACCCTATTCTTATATTTAACCAAGATTTCACAACATTGAACAAGAAAATTTAGGAAAGATACTCGAGAGGATTCCAGAATAATACTTGTTGGTTTGTCAGAAATTTTTTTGCAAGATATAGACTGAATCGTAGGAAGTCAAGCGAGAGGAAAAATCACGAGACAACGCATTAGTTTTAAACACAGGTTTCAAATCAAAAGGGAGAAAATTTTATTTTGTCAATGGAATGCAAAATAGTGGCAGAGTTAGTAGATAACTTACCATATCGCTCCAGCAGCAACAGACCAGAGTGTATCAGCTAGCGAAGAGTGTGAAAACGCATAAGATATGCCGGCCTCCCTGAGCAGAGACCTTGAATGTGCAGAGACCATGAACGAGTAGAGGGCATGAACCAGAAAACTGGAAGGAGAAACTCTGCGGCAGCAGAGAGGGTTCCAAAACTCATCCCGGAGGAATGCGAATAAGAGGAAACGGTTACGAGCTCGATATTCATTAGCCAAACTCTAACGAGTTCTCACCGTTCGATCAATTCTAAGATCAACGACGTATAAACAGCCAAATGCCATTCCATAAATTTAATTGTGTGCCAGTTACCAAAGGATTCACAACCGGGACAATTGGTACATAAAATCACCTCTTGATAACGATGAAATAAATGCCAATAACGTCGACAGGTAAGAGTTTCATGGCACGAATTAAAATTCCTATAAACCATAGATAATGATCGGAGATTATATAACGTAAAGTCAAGGTCTAGAAATATGCAACACTCATATTAAAAAAACGAGAACCATTGTATGTTAATAATCGCCTTGTTGTAATAACCAATGTATGTTAATGTCATGCTCCATATTGTTGTAATAATCACCATGTTAAATGATTAAAAAGGGTAAAAAGAAAAGATGTACGGTGCTAATAATGAATATTGATACCGACCATGGTGACATTTTGGTAGATATATTCTATGTGTTGGCAGATAGTAAAAAGGAATTTTTTTTTTTTTTGGGTTTTTAGTATTCAATGTTTTTAAGGGTGAAAGTGACAAGTGTTATCAAAGCGTGTTACAATGTTGGGACCCTATTGGGTCAACTAACGTTATATTGTGTGTTACTAATGCACATCGAGGGAGAGAGAGTGTTAAATGGAAATAATAACAGGACAAACGAGAAGAACACCTTTGCAGCTGCCACCTCAAAATGTTCGGGAGACCCAACCTCAATAGGAGAGGAACCCCGAAATGTGGGTTCAGTTGGAAATGGAACAACATCAACAGAATAATAGGCTGATTGAAGAACAACAACACCAAACTCGCATCTTGTTAACCACAGTGCAATAGCTGCAGGAGGAAATGGAGAGAGTATGAAATGATAATGCAAGGTTGATGCAGGAGTAGGAAAGAATTCTAAAAAGCCTCTCAAATAAGAAAACCAAATAATTGAGAAGCCTAGTGCTGATATAGAATTTCAGGAAGGAGATGAACAGCAAATGGGAGATCAGGATGCAGGTCGAAAAGAAAAGAGTATGTCACAGCGAAGTAACCAAAATAAAAATTTTAATGAGGCTGAATCTAAAAATGAAACTGAGCAGAAGGCAAATGAAAGGAAAAACATAGAGCTGCAGGGAGAATTTAGGAAGATAAAACCACCCACATTTGATGGAGAGAAATATGAGGTAGCAGACGCGTGGTTGATCAATATGAACAAGTATTTTTAGATATATGATTATGACAACAGTCTTAAGGAATGGTTAGCTATTTACCAGCTACGAGATAAAGCCACTCAATGGTGTGAAGAAGTGAAGAATGTGAATGGAATAGAGGATCAAGATGTGACATGGGATAAGTTCCAACAGTACTTCAAAGATAAGTACCTGACAGAGCACTTTTATGATGACAAGGCTTGGGAATTCCATGATTTGAAACTCGAAAAATTGACCATAGACGAGTTCATCACTAACTTCACATCATTACTACGTTATGTACCTTACTTAAGACATGAGAAAGCTAAAGTACAAAGATTCCTAAGCAGCTTACCCATCCATATGAAGGAACGTATCGAATTTGTAAATCCCAAAACAATGGACAAGGCCATTAGGAAGGCTAGGATGTGCTATCAACAAGCTAAAGCCAAAAAAGACCAAGGAAAAGGGTGGCAGTCAAGGAAAGAAAACAAGAGTAGTGCTGGTTTTAAAAGAGGAAAAACCAGTAATTTTAAAAACACAGCAAGAAACTCAGTTAGTAAGGAGTTCGGTAAGAATCATCAGAGGATAAGGTGGCCTATGGAAGATAAAACTGTTGAGGCTTCTATTAAACCTGAGCAAACTCAAAATCAGAGGCCACCTCTACAGTGCCGGGGTTGTGGAGCAGCGCACTACTATCGAGACTTCCCATAGCAGGGTAGAAACGAAGCAGTAACCAGTCTACAGGAGGCCTCTACTGTGGGATATGTTTCCCGAAGCGTACCCATAATTAATGCAGCATTGGAAGATCGACAAGTTGATTTCCGACCTACAATGATAGAGCTAGAAGGTAAATTGCTATCCCAAACTGTTTCCGTTTTGGTAGATCCGGGAGCAAGTTTAAGTTATATAAGTCCTAAACTAGTAGAGATCTGTAAATTGCAAAGTCAAAAATTTAGAAAGACATGGTTAGTCTAGTTGGCTACTGGAGCCAAAAGAAAAGTTAGCGCCAAAATACCAGATTGTGCACTACAAATCAGTGGACAACAATTAATGGTAGATTTGAATATTTCTCCCTTGGGATATTATGATGTGCTGCTTGATATGTATTGGTTGGAGAAGCATTGGACTCTCATAGATTGCAAAGAGAAGATTATCTACTACAGAGATCAGAATGGAAATCGACAATAGATTCAGGGAATAAAGAAGCCTGTACAACTGCGCCCAATTACAGCTTCCCAAATGGGAAAATGTGTAAGAAAGGGATGTCAATTGTATGCTATACAAGTAGGATTATTTGATTCTAAAAAAAAGGTTGCCACGCTGGAAAATATACCTGTATTATAGGAATTCAAGGATATATTTCTGGAAGAGATACCCGGATTGCCACCTAGACAAGATATAGAATTTACAATAGAATTGCTGCCAGGGGCATCACCGATTTCACGAGCACCCTATCGTATTAGTGTGCCAGAATTGACTGAGTTGAAAACACAGCTTCAAGAATTATTAAACAAGGCATATATACGACCCAGTGTATCTCCCTGGGGAGCACCTGTACTGTTCGTCAAAAATAAGGATGGAACTATGCGCATGTGCATGGATTACCGGAAGTTAAACAAGCAGATTGTTAAGAACCGATATCCCTTACCACGTATTGACGATCTGTTTGATCAGGTAAGGGGAGCTATTGTATTCTCAAAAATTGATTTGAGGTCGGGTTATCATCAAATCAGAATCAAAGATGAAGATATACATAAAACTGCCTTTCGCACAAGGTATGGTCACTATGAATTTGTGGTATTACCTTTTGGACCGAAAAATGCACCAGCCACTTTCATGAGACTGATGCATAGAATCTTCCACCCTTATTTGGATAACTTTTTGTTAATTTTTATTGATGACATATTAGTTTATTCCAAAAATGTGGAGGAACACAAGGAACATTTGAGAGTGGTACTTGAAATGTTAAGGAAACATCAGTTATATGCAAAATTCAGTAAATGTGATTTCTTCAAGGAAGAAATCCAATATCTTGGACATGTGATATCGGATAAAGGTATAGCAGTAGACCCGGAGAAAATAAGAACTATTATGGAATGGAAAGTGCCACAAAATGTGGCAGATATACGGTCATTTATGGGACTCGCTGGCTATTACTGGCGATTTATTAAAGGATTTTAAAAGATAGCTTATCCTATTACCTCTTTGAAAAGGAAGGGAAAAATTTTTAAATGGTCACAAGAATGTCAGGATAGCTTTGAAAAGCTGAAGCAATTATTAACATCAGCACCTATGTTAAGTGTGGCTGATCCGAATAAGGAATTCCAGGTTTGCACGGACGCATGCAAGGAGAGTGTTGGGGCAATTTTATCCCAAGAAGGAAAAGTAATTACATATGAATCTCGTAAGTTAAAAGATCACGAGAAATGTTATTCAGCCTATGATTTGGAGCTTGTGTTGTTATTCATTTTTTTCCAATTTAATTATTAGTTATTTGAAGAAAAATAATTTACTTTTAAAATATATTTGAATAAGATGATCATTTTTAGCTAAAAATAAATAAATAAATAATACTGTGATTCTCATGGAGTAATTAAAAAAATGATAAAAAGGAAATTTTTTTGATAATTTGTTTCCCAAACTTACTAGAAATTTCTCAAAAAAATATAGTTCAATGTGATGGATAAAATCTTAGTTCTTCTTAATCTTATTCCATTTCTTCTTAATCTTAACCCATTTTAAAAAGGTGGAGATTATTGAAATTTTAAAAAATGAGCCTATGAGGGTAAAAAAAAACTCTATTTTTTTTGTTTACTATTTTCATTCAGGGCTCATTCCAAGTACCAAGTCGAATTCTAAGGAATAATTTTTTTTATTTTAACGAATACTATTTTTTATTCTACTAATTTTCCTAAAATATCACTACAAATTCTAGAATCTATATATAATTATTATAGATTAGAAGAGTTTTACAATAATATCCTCAAACATTTGTGTCAATTTAAAAATAAGAGTTTTTTTTACACTCATGGTATAAATATAAAATTTTAAAATTTTCCTATACTAAAACTAAATTCTTAAGTTTTTAGAAAAAACTGATATAATTTTCACATTTTTCAATAGTATTCTTAATAAATTTATTTGTCAATAATATCCTTAATCCTTAATAAATTTATCGGTGTAAACTAATCCACACCATGCAAAATATTAAACTCTCCTATATATAAGTATAACTTTCTAAATACAAATTAATGTTAACGAAAACTAATTGAACTAACGCCATCCAAAATATTCAACTCTCCCATGCCTAAGTGAAACTATCTAAACACCAATTAATGTTAAAGAAAATTAGTTCAACTAATCCCTCGAATTAGACTATAATAATATTTTGTTATACATTATTTAAATTTTTAAATTCTAGGAAATTATAAAGTGATGAATGAGACAAATGATAATATATAATCAAAGTGTAATTAGTAAATAAATAAATAAATAAATAACCTCCCTTGAAATACTAA
This sequence comes from Pinus albicaulis, assembly GCA_034641835.2. Lineage (NCBI taxonomy): Eukaryota > Viridiplantae > Streptophyta > Pinopsida > Pinales > Pinaceae > Pinus > Pinus albicaulis. The sequence goes on along the minus strand of JAXQQM020087233.1, from coordinate 307,726 downwards.
TCATAGCCATGGTCAAAGTGGGAACACCCTCCATATATTTATATTTTTATACTCATGTGTAATTAGTAAATAAATAAATAACCTCCCTTGAAATAGTAGTCATAGTAGTGGTCAAAGTGGAAACACCCTCCATATATTTAGATTTTTATATTCATTTTATTAGCTATTTTATTTTCATATTTAATTCATTAATAAGTGTCAAAATTTTCATTTAAAATATATTTTTTTTAATTATTTATATAAATTTAATTGAATATTATTAAATATTTTATTAATTATAATTTAATTTTAATACAAATTGTTTTTAGTGTCATTTTTGAAAGTTTGTGGATTTTTTTGGTTTATTTTTTCTAAAATCCACACTCTACACTCTCTAGCTTTGAACTTGCAATTTCTTAGGAGGAGAGACATGTTGTTAACCATTAGGCTCACTCAAGTTCTATAATTATTATTATTATCATCAAATTTTAAGGTCATGAAGAAACCAAACATTGATGTAGGTGTCCCCTTGTTTATGGAACAAGGGACCCACCTCCACTCAACAATTATGTAAACCATTAAAACCCCTAAGGTCAAACCAACCCATTTAAAAACTCCTAGGGTCAAGCCAACCCATATTTAAAACAATTATTTGAAGAATTACTATAGATATGTTTTAAGCACTGATCTAACTTGTGCCAAGAGGGATCAAATTTCTTCTGTGTAATTTTTCATTGTTTAAATCTTATTTTTGAATGCTATAGAGGTTACAAAAGATGTGCATTGAAATGGTTTTTTGGTTATTACTATATTTTCAAGTATAAGTGAATATTAATTTACATTAAAATATTTGATTCATAATCCACATGGGGCATTTTACTTATAAAACTTTAAAATAAATTATTTTAACATTTTTCTCATTATAGATATATATGAAGTTGGTATCACCTGTTCACATATTTTTTTAAATATATAAAGTTTAGAAATTGTACTCACGTAATTTTTTGTTTACTTCTAATTACTTTTCATGAAATTTTATGAGGTCATATGGACAAGTAATTAAGCATGCATATCATATTTCTTTTTTTCTGTTTATTATAGCTCACATTGTTTTTCTATTTAGAGAATATTGTATTCATATTTTAAGAGGTAACATCTATCAACTCAATGTTGAGCAAGGACATGCTTACACATTGCCTTTAGGCTCCCAAAAGAATGAGTCTCTCTACCCAATTATACATAAATAAAATAAATTATTCTCTCATTTAACATATTTACAACTTAACCTCTTACTTACCAAAACAATTAAATGATAAAATTATAATAACATGTCCTCAAATTTATGCATTGCATATGTTTAATTAGTTTGATTTTATATATTTTTTATTAAAAAGTTAAATTTATAATGGTTACGAATATGTTGTTAATTAAGATGTAATGTTCAAATTATGAAATACATATATATTAACATAGTTTATTAAATTAAATAGTTAATAATATTTAGCAAACATTGATTCATAATAAGCATCAAAATATTTAGCTTATGATATACTTATATTATCCAAAAATAATAATAAAAAATAAATCAATTATAACTTTATTTTATATTATTATTATTAATTGTAAAAAATTAATATATAATTTAAAAATAAAACATATCACAAGCATTTTAATCATAAAATTCAATCACACTTTGCAAAAATATTTGAAAAAAAATAAAATAAAATATATTTAGCTTTTATACAATTTATTATACCTATTGTAAATAAATACTCAAATACCAATTTTATAATTTACAAACATAACTACATTTTACAATATGAGAAATATTTACTTTATTTTATTGTAAATAGATACTCAAATACCAATTTTATAATTTACAAATATAACTATATTTTACAACATGAGAAATATTTACTTTTTATAATTTACAAATATAACTACATTTTACAACATGAGAAATATTTACTTTATTTTAAAAGTATGATTAATTTTATACCAAATATATAAATATCTTTCTCACCCCCGATCGGGGTGTACAATTGTCAGTATGAAATTTTGGAGGCGGAAACTTGGCATGCGCTCCCACTACTTGCAATTAACACCATTAAACATGGATTGTCAGTTCAGTTGGGTGAAGTGTGCGAACGCCCGGATTGGAATAATGGCACAGACTGGACAGGCTGTATGGACAGGATGCGGAAAGCCAGCTTCGTATAAGGTAAGTGCTTTCCCTCCACCCCTTCATTCTTTCATGCACAATCTATTGCATGCAATAGACTGGAGGCAGTAGTGGAGGCGACCCAACGATTTTCAGCCCAACAATTGCTCGATCCTATCAGGGTATGTTACAGTCATTCTCTCAGCTCTTCTGATGACTTTTGAAGAATTTTTGTTTTGTTTGCAGTCTAATCAAGTTAGTTTGGGTCTGAGGAAGAATTCTCTGTGGCTTAACCCTGAAAGGAAACCTGTTCCTATGTTTTTCGAGATCTCAGTGCTCATCGCTCCACCCCAGCCGACAATGCTAATTGTCTGCCTCAATTTACATTTATGCAATCACTGTCATGCAATTTTACCTCTCTGTTTTGGTTCTAAGAGCGTAATCTTCTGGACCTATTCTGTTTATACCACTGTGACGAAACCCAGAGGAGTTCCGGGTAGACTTAGGAAGAAGATAGGGAGTCTTTGGCCTGTAGCCAATTATACCGGTCTGCTCCTCTGCTTACTTAATTCGATTCCTAGACATAATATTTTCTATCCTCTGTCTATTTCGCAAAGTCGTCCCACAAATCTGGGCAGTAAGCCTGCCTGCTCCTGTAAGAGGTATGTTAACTTCTGGAATCACATGATGTATATTGTCACTCAGCCAGCTAGTCAAAGCTCTGATTTTCTATATCAGTGGTATAGTAAAGTCAGGGGGATGGGGCTCCTGTGCCTGTATGGTAATCCGACTATCAAGGTTAAGGAATGGCGCATACTCTGTATTAATATAACTCCTCACATATTTGCTGTTCAATTTTGTATGTCAGTGCTTTTACAAAAGACGCATATTGCAATGGGAAAACGACGACAAAAGGCCGCTACTGCCAAAGGAAAGCAGCACACTCAATTAGAACCCGGGCCCAAGAAAAGGGGTCGCAAAACTAATCTGGAACACCTGGAAACACTTGCCGCAAATTGTGTCATAGGCAATTCCTTTGAAGTTCGGCATGACATTCGTGGGTGGGAAAAGGAAATTCAGATGGAACCTGAAGATAATGAGGCAGAGGCCGAGATCCTCGATTTCATTACAAATCCAGGCCATACTCGTGGACGCCTTACATTGTTCAATCATACTGTCCACACTTACTGGATAGTAAAATGTTTGATTGCAAAAGCTATACAGAGTAACCAATCAGTTCATGACAAGATAGAACCAGTTAAACCAGACCTCTGCACTCAGGCTCAGCTTTTGGAGATTCAGGACCAGCAACAACATATTAAGATAACACAATACCAGGCAGCAGATCGAGTAAGCAGACTAGATGATAAAGTGGGCCGCATGGAGAAAATCCTCCAAAAGATCCTTCAGCAGCTCCAACATGCAGAAATGCCTGGGTCCAATGTCAAAGACCCTGCCCCAGTCTCCTCATCTGATGGATAAAAGCTTTAGCTTTTTAGATTTTGATGGTTTTTAGTTAAATATGAACTCTTATTATCTGTTATGATTGTACAAACTGAAGTAGTAGAACAGTTAGCTCAGGAGAACTCTAGACGTATGAGACAATTTCAGTACTGGGATGCTCATCATGCTTTTAGATGGCCAACAGACCTGGTTTCCCTCGGGCAGGTTGAGGTCAAAGACTGATTTTTATATTTTGTAGCCTGTCTTTTAAATATAAATAGAAATGGCAAGGTCCCACCGAATTTACAAAATATATATATATATATAAATATCTTTCTCATAATTTATACCAAAATAATAAGCATATAACTATAATATTTCCAAAATAATTAGTAACATTCTTCAAAATTTAAAGCATATTCAATACTAAATGATATGCTCTCTAAAATGGCAAGTTGAATATTTAATCTGACATGCTCAACGCAATCAAATGTTTTATTTAAAATATTATAATGGTTAAAAAATAAGAAAATATCCATATTATAGAAAAAAATAAATAAAATCAAACGCAACTTAGTTGTTTTTGCAAGCAGTTGGAGTCGTCCGTGGAACATTGTTTCAACTAATTGGAGTGGTCTGTTCAGCTCAGAAAAAGAAGAGCTGGTTGAAAGACGTGGCTCACGATCAGAGATATTTTTAACATAATCCAGCCATACACAAACATTCTAATTAAAATGTTCGACGTGTAACACAAAATTTATAATGAAAATGTTGCACGTCTAGAGAATTGAAATATGAACGTTGGAGCGGTCAATTACTGAAACTTTACCGTAGAAACCAAAAGATGCACAAAAACTCGCTAATGCCGATCCTGAAGTCGAAATGCAATTTGGAAATTTGAATTTCATCTAGTTGTTTCCTGTCAGAATATGCAAAAAAGCTAAAACAACCTCAAGTTGAAATGCAATTTAAATTTCATTGTGGTTTAGATATTTCTCTCCACTTCTCTCCGACGCAGCTTCCTGCGCTCTCTGTTTATATGTGTGTAGTGGGAAGAGTCTGTGATGAGTTGTATTTGGTAGCGGCAACGAGAGTCCATGATGGGTTCCCATTTTAAAAAGGTTGAGATTATTGAAATTTTAAAAAATGAGCCTAGGAGGGAAAAAAAGAAACTCTATTTTCGTTGTTTACGATTTTCATTCATTGCCCATTCTAGGTACCAAGTCGAATTCTAAAGAATAATATTTTTTATTTTAAAAATATTTTTTTATAATTATTTATATAAATTTAATTGAATATTATTAAATATTTTATTAATTATAATTTAAATTTATTTTTTTTTTCTCCGTAAAACTAATTCTATTAAGAGAGGATATGGTACAAAATGAAGTTACAATCAAGAGAAGCTAGAAAACGGGCAGCCGGAAAGGATAAACTATCCACCTCGGCCCCAAAGAGATATCATGAAGAGAGCGTCGCCATAAGCAAAAAGGAACAAGAAAAAACAAAGAAACAAGAGCTGAACAATGGATTCTACCCGGCATGGGTCGAATTATCCATTCGGCACTTTTTCCCTTTCTTTTTACCAACTTTGACCTAGCCAAGATGATCCGACTGAGCTGGAACAACTTGTAGACTGAGTTGCGCTGTCGGTGAAGTCTCCTTGTCTGAATCCGAGGGAGAAGACTCATGAGTTATTTTCTGTGAAATTGGTGGAATATTAGATTCCTCGGGGCTTGCCGAAGGCGGATCCTGTGGCTGCATTGCTTCCTCCCCTTCTACTTCTCCTTCCTCTTCATCCGAGCTGAAGTCCATTTCATCCATGGGAGGCGGATCATGCGGCTTCCAGCTTTTGGATTTCGGCTTATGATTGGCTTTCTTCTTTTGGGCAGGAATCGAGGGGCAAGTGCTCTGAAGGTGCCTTGTATGATGGCAATGCCGGCAGCGAAAAGCTGTGTTCTCGTAGTCCAGGGTCTGAGTCCAGTGAAAGTCTCCAATTTTGAGATTAATCTGATCTAGTAGACCTTTACTCATATCTATTTCAGCGCAAATTCTGCCGAAGGTGTAAATTCCCTTTTCCCCCCTCGAGGGGTCTGTGGCAAGAAAGCGGCCTAGAGTATTTCCAATCCCTTCGAAGACAGCGAAGTGCCATAGATGGGCCCGGAGATTAGGTAGCCTGACCCAGATGGGGAGCTTGGGGATCACTGCATTAGATGGATCGAAGTCTGGAAACCAGGGGGTGAGGAATAAACCTGCTGTGCCCCAAAACCATGGACCTTCTGTAAGAGCTTTTTGGTAGTCTTCGCTGAAAGCAAACACTACAATGAAAAATCCCTTTGAGCAGAATAAAACCTTGCAATTGTTGGTCCAGCTGGAGCGAATCCACTGGTAGAGATTTGCCGTGCGTGGCCATAATCCATTAAATCTACAAATAATGGCATGCTCTGCAAACTTTTGGCTTTGCTCATCCAGCGATGGATGCGATATTTCAATGGAGGGGATCTCCTCTAATTTGTCCACTAGAAAAGGTTTGGGAGCCGATGCTGGTGGATCAGATTTCTTGGGTGTCTGAGCATGGAAAACATCTTTGTATGAAAAATCCGGAGCTGTGGATGACTGTCCAACTGCACCCCCTCTAAGACGAAGGGTAAAAACAATAGATGCATTTCTTTTAATATTGTAAAAGGAGAGGGGATAAATATCCTCAAGTTGTTTACCTTTGTGGAGGAGCCTCTGTGATGCATGTGGAATCCCCAGCCTATCTGCAAGGGCTTGCTTGAGGTCCTGCACTAGATTCGAGGAGCTCACCCATTGCAGCAAAGTTTTGCCAGAAAGGAGCAGGATCTGGATCTGAAAAGAAGCAGAGGGTTCAGTGGACTTCTGCTTGCCTCCGCATTTATGGGATGAGAGCAACGTAGTTTTGCCCGAGAGATTGACATGGATCTGGAATGCTTGTGTTTCTTCAGGCCTATCTGGCTGGATAAGGATAGGAGACTGCTTCTCACAAACAACTGACCGATCTATGCCCAGATTTGGAAGCAGTTTAAGCGGGCTCGGTAGACATATCCGCTGCATGCGTTTGGCAGAGAAGTGATCTATAAGATCTGCTGGGTTGCTTCTACTTACATTGTGAGCAGCTATAGAAGCAACGGCAATAGAGCTAACTGGAACGTTAGCCCGGAAGACAGCCACCCAGGCGGCTGCAACAACCGTGCTAGGGGAGCCGCCCTTGAGCGAGGGTTTGAAAGGGTTTGAAGCCTGCACATTCCAATCTGCTACCCTGGCGATGAGACAGGCCTGCTTTGGCGTCGCTGCAAGCGTTGTGGCATGGCAAACCTCTATGAGGGCGGCGCCTCCAAAGCCGTCTGAATCATTGACATGAAATGCTGCCGCCCAGACAGCGGCGTCATAGCCTTCAGGAATACTCCTGTGCTGTAGCAGGCATGCATGCAAGATCCTATCCTCGGTCTTGAGCAAGAATAGTAGGCGGCCGGCCCTCAGAGCGGCCGAGCCGGCGCGACCCAAAGTGACCTCGCTGCAAAACCTAAAATCCTCTATCGCCATTGCTGTAAAACTCGAGATCCAAAGGCTTCTTATAATTATAATTTAATTTTAATATAAGTTGTTTTTAGTGTTATTTTTGAAATTTTGTGGGTTTTTTTGGTTTATTTTTTCTAAAATCCACACTCAACACTCTCTAGTTTTGAACTTGTGACTTCTTAGGAAGAAAAACATGTTTTTAACCATTAGGCTCACCCAAGTTGTATAATTATTATTATTATCATCCAATTTTAAGGTCATGACCAAACCAAACATTGATGTAGGAGTCCCCTTGTTTATCGAACAAGGGACTCACCTCCGCTCAATAATTATGTAAACCATTAAAAACCCTAGGGTCAAGCCAACCCATATATAAAACAATTATTTTAAGAATTAATATAGATATGTTTTAAGCACTGATCTAACTTGAGCCAAGAGGGATCAAATTTCTTCTATGTAATTTTTCATTGTTTAAATCTTATTTTTGAATGCTATAGAGGTTACAAAAGATGTGCATTGAAATGGTTTTTTGGTTATTACTATATTTTGAAGTATAAGTGAATATCAATTTACATTAAAATATTTGATTCATAACCCACATGGGGCATTTTATTTTGTAATAATTTAAAATATATTCTTTTAACATTTTTCTCATTATAGATATATATGAAGTTGTTATCACCTGTTCACATATTTTTTTAAAAATATAAGGTTTAAAAATTTTACTCACATAATTATTTTGTTTACTACTAATTACTTTTCATGAAATTTTATTAGGTCATATGGACAACTAATTAAGCATGCATATCATATTTCTTTTTTCTTTTTTATTATAGCTCACGGTGTTTTTCTATTTAGAGTATATTGTATTCATATTTTAAGAGGTAACATGTATCAACTCCATGTTGAGTAAGGACATGCTTACACATTGCCTTTAGACTCCCAAAAGAATGAGTCTCTCTACCCAATTATACATAAATAAAATAAATTATTCTCTCATTTAACATCTTTACAACTTAACCTCTTACTTACGAAAACAATTAAATGATAGAATTATAATAACATGTCCTCAAATTTATGCATTACATATGTTTAATTAGTTTGATTTTATATATTTTTTTATTAAAAAGTTAAAGTTATAATGGTTATGAATATGTCGTTAATTAAGATGTAATGTGAATAAAACCAAAAGAAACTATTAGATTCTTATTGGTTATTGTGTGTCTTCAAATTATGAAATACATATATATTAACAAAGTTTATTAAATTAAATAGTTAATAATATTTAGCAAACATTGATTCATAATAAGCATCAAAACATTTAGTTTATGATATACTTATATTATCCAAAAATAATAATAAAAAATAAATAAATTATAACTTTATTTTATATTATTATTATTAATTGTAAAACATCAATATATAATTTAAAAATAAAACATATCATAAGAATTTTAATCATAAAAATTCAATAACACTTTGCAAATATATTTGAAAAAAAAAATATTTAGCTTTTATACAATTCATTATACCTATTGACTATACCTATTGTAAATATATACTCAAATACCAATTTTATAATTCACAAACATTACTACATTTTACAACATGAGAAATATTTACTTTATTTTATTGTAAATAGATACTCAAATACCAATTTATAATTTACAAATATAGCTATATTTTACAACATGATAATGCATTACATAATCTATGCATCACATATGTTTAATTAGTTTGATTTTATATGTTTTTTATTAAAAAGTTAAAGTTATAATGGTTATGAATGTGTTGTTAATTAATATGTAATGTGAATAAAACAGAAGGAAACTATTGTATTCTTATTTGTAATTGTATGTCTTCAAATTATGAAACACATGTACATTAGCATAGTTTGTTAAATTAAATAGTTAATAATATTTAGCAAACATTGATTCATAATAAGCATCAAAACATTTAGCTTATAACATACTTATATTATCCAAAAATAATAATAATAAATAAATAAATTATAACTTTATTTTATATTTTTATTATTATTAATTGTAAAAAATTAATATATAATTTTAAAATAAAACATATCACAAGCATTTTAATCATAAAAATTCAATCACACTTTGCAAAAGTATTTGAAAAGAAAAGAAAAGAAAAAATATTTATCTTTTATACAATTGATTATAACTATTGTAAATAGATACTCAAATACCAATTTTATAATTTACAAATATAACTATATTTTACAACATGAAAAATATTTACTTTTTTATAATTTACAAATATAACTACATTTTACAACATGAGAAATATTTATTTTATTTTCAACATATGATTAATTTTATACCAAATATATAAATATATTTCTCATAATTTATATAAATGAAGTAATGAGTGATTAAAAATTTTAATTATTCTTTATTTTAAATATTAAAATAATAAACATATAACTATAATATTTCCAAAATAATTAATAACATTCTTCAAAATTTAAAGCATATTCAATACTAAATGATATGCTCTCTAAAATGGCAGGTTGAATATCTAATCTGACATGGTGAACGCAATCAAATGTTTTATTTAAGATATTATAATGGTTAAAAAATAAAGAAAATATCCCTATTATAGAAAAAAAAAAAAAATCAAGCACAACACTGTTTGAACAACTTGAGCGATTAGTTGTTTTTGCAACCAGTTGGAGTGGTCCGTGGAACATTGTTTCAACTAATTGGAATGGTCTGTTCAGCTCAGAAAAGGATGAGCTGCTTGAAAGACGTGGCTCACGATCAGAGATATTTTTAACATAATACAGCCATACACAAACATTCTAATTAAAATGTTCGACGTGTAACACAAAATTTATAATGAAAATGCTGCACGTCTACAAAATTGAAATATGAACGTTGGGTCGGTCAATTACTGAAACTTTACCGTTAGAAACCAAAAGATGCACAAAAACTCGCCAGTGCCGATCCTGAAGTCGAAATGCAATTTCCAAATTTGAATTTCATCTAGTTGTTTCCTGTCAGAATATGAAAAAAAGCTCGTGGTGAAAAAAACAGCCTCAAGTTGAAATGCAATTTAAATTTCATTGTGGTTTAGATATGTCTCTCCACGTCTCTCCCCCGCCATTTCAAATTTGAATTTCTTCTAGTTGTTTCTGTTAGATATGTCTCTCCACTTCTCTCCCACGCAGCTTCCTGCGCTCTCTGTTTATATGTGTGCAGTGGGAAGAGTTTGTGATAGGTTGTTTCTGTTAGATATGTCTCTCCACTTCTCTCCCACGCAGCTTCCTGCGCTCTCTGTTTATATGTGTGCAGTGGGAAGAGTTTGTGATAGGTTGTGTTTGGTAGCGGCAACGAGAGCACCAGTCCATTGAGGATTTCTTTTGAATAAGGATGTTCCACCGCTTGAGAGGTAACATAGAGTTCCAAGTTTTCGCCATTTCAGACATCTGTATGGACAAAGCGTGAGCTGCAATCAATGCTATTAAGGTAAGCACAAGTTTCCTATGTTATTGTCGTTTTTACACGCTTCACTAAATTTATTTTGAAATTGAAGGATATATTTCATTGATTTTTTTGAAGTTGAAGGATACAGTTAAGGATTTCAGTGTTCAAATAGTCCTTTATACACCTCACTGAATTTTTTTTAAATTTACGGATATATTTCAATGAATTTTTTAAGTTGAAGGATATACTTGAAGATTTCAGCGTTGAAATAGTTCTTTATAATTTTAAAGGTAAAGAGTTACAAATATTGTTGAATTAAATTTACTAGGTTAATTTCATATAACAAATTTCTGTTTGCAAAGATGTTTCTAATTAGTGCTAATAACACCATACTCAGATTTCTGTTTGCATACTCCACTTCTTATCTAGGCGATGCTTTTGTTTACATATGAATATGGGAACCCATCATTTATTGGCTTTTCTGTTTCATTGATTTGTCATTGGTTCCCTAAATGTGAAAGGTTATTAGGGAAATGGCCGCCGTACTTTACCAATTAGGATATAGAGGGATTATGGACGCCAACTACAATTAGAGGGATTTCTCAATTTTTGGGAATATCTCTGCCGGAAAATTGTGTTTAATTTGAAGTATGATAGCTATTATTTTTGTTTAGTGCAAAACAGATTTTAGTACCTTTTTCTCTTTTGCAAACGATTCACTTCTACTCAATTTTTTATCCTTAATCATAATTTAGGCTAATCTTTTGTCAATGCAGCAACAAGTTCTGGAAGGAAATTCAAAATTTAAGATGATCTTTGCAGTAGAAATATTGTCGTCATGTCCAAATTTTTTCTCCACTTTTAAATAGCATGCGACATTAAAAGAAAAAAAAAACTATTTCAATGATTCTTAAATTTGGTTCAGATCAAATTTGTTTCCCTTAAAAATCATAAAATCCAATGGTATGCTTCTATGCTAGAAGTTGATAATGGCTGGCTAAGGGCTTTGCTAGAGTTTGTTTGCTAGAATTTCGTTCTTTCCTTTTTTTCCCTGCCATGGCCATGCCGTGCCTGTCTTTTCTATTCCAAGATTTGTTAGAGCATGTCTATTTTCATTCTTTCCTTTTTTCCCTCATAACCTCATGATGTTCCATCTGCCTGAGCATATCTATTTTCATGGAGCAAGATTCTGTGAAAACGTTGTCTGCATGTAACATATTTGTTGTACCTATGAACGGCGTTTTATATTACCCATAATGAAAAAGATGTAGCGGTACATTAGTATGGTTATAATTCTTTACTCATTTAAGTTGTACTCCTCCTCGTTTTCTCTATCAGTTGTACGTGTTATATTGAAGATGTTGTCATGCATTTTTATTCTTTTTAAGTTTATATGCTGTTATGTATTATGGGTTTTCCTTGCAATAAATCTATCTTTTCTCTACAGGTTTATTCCATATGAATTGATTTATAAAAATGGCTATATTTTTCTGTAACTATGCTTTTTCTTCTTTTATCCATTCAAATATTTTATTTTTTATTATATATCTTTTACATAAAGTATGGTCGATGTGTTCTTTTCAATTCTCTATTTAAAAAAATAATTATATATTTATAAATATAAAGTTATAATGTATTATACTTTTTATTAGAGAAATTATTTTATGATTTTGAGTTTTATTTATATTTAAATTTTAATATCTTAAAATGGATTATTTTTGTTATTTTGTAATATTGCACCTTTTAAAAGTGGATGGGGAAGTAAGTGACCTAGTAAGAGAGAGAAACACACACAAATAGAGTGTGGAAGGGGACCCAAGGGGTAGAGATGAATAGAGAGAGAAAAAGTGAGAAAGTGAAGGAGAAAGAGGTAGAAGGAGACTAGAGAAATTGAAGGACAGAGGGGTAGGGTGGGAAAGAGAGAAAGAGAGAGACATACACACAAAGTGAGAATTGAAGGGGATACATGTGGGGAGAGATGAACAAAATGACAAGGAAATAGAGAAAATTTTCAGGAGAAAGAGCTAGAGGTAGAATGGAGAAATTAAAGGAGAGAGAGATAGGGGTGAGAAAGAGAGGTAGGAGATAGGAGGGAGAGAGAGAGATATAATTTGACAGAACTAGTGAGAGAGAGAGAGGGAGGGTGAGCAGCACGAT
>JAXQQM020087233.1:260000-292500 GCA_034641835.2 Pinus albicaulis | reverse complement strand
ATGGATACGAACTTAGTTCTTCTTAATCTTATTCCATTTCTTCTTAATCTTAACCCATTTTAAAAAGGTTGAGATTATTGAAATTTTAAAAAATGAGCCTATGAGGGTAAGAAAAAACTCTATTTTCGTTTTTTACTATTTTCATTCATGGCTCATTCCAAGTACCAAGTCAAATTCTAAGGAATAATATTTTTTATTTTAACGAATACTATTTTTCATTCTACTAATTTTCCTAAAATATCACTAAAAATTCTAGAATATATATATAGTTATTATATATTAGAAGAATTTTACAATAATATCCTCAAACATTTGTGTCAATTTAAAAATAAGATTTTTTTTTACACTCATGATATAAATATAAAATTTTAAAATTTTCCTATACTAAAACTAAATTCTTAAGTTTTTAGAAAAAACTAATATAATTTTTACATTTTTCAATAGTATTCTTAATAAAAAAAATTGTCAATAATATCCTTAATCCTTAATAAATTTATCGGTGTAAACTAATTCACACCATCCAAAATATTCAACTCTCATATATATAAGTATAACTTTCTAAATACAAATTAATGTTAACGAAAACTAATTGAACTAACACCATCCAAAATATTCAACTCTCCCATGCCTAAGTGAAACTATCTAAACACCAATTAATGTTAAAGAAAAATAGTTCAACTAATCCCTTGAATTAGACTATAATAATATTTTGTTATACATTATTTAAATTTTTAAATTCTAGGAAATGATAAAGTGATGAATGAGACAAATGATAATATATAATCAAAGTGTAATTAGTAAATAAATAAATAACCTCCCTTGAAATACTAGTCCCAGCCGTAGTCAAAGTGGAAACACCCTCCATATATTTAGATTTTTATACTCATGTGTAATTAGTAAATAAATAAATAACCTCCCTTGAAATACTAGTCATAGCAGTGGTCAAAGTGGAAACACCCTCCATTTATTTAGATTTTTATACTCATTTTATTAGGTATTTTATTTTCATATTTAATTCATTAATAAGTGTCAAAATTTGCATTTAAAATATTTTTTTTAATTATTTATATAAATTTAATTGAATATTATTAAATATTTTATTAATGATAATTTAATTTTAATATAAATTGTTTTTAGTGTCATTTTTGAAAGTTTGTGGATTTTTTTGGTTTATTTTTTCTAAAATCCACACTCTACACTCTCTAGCTTTGAACTTGTGATTTCTTAGGAGGAGAGACATGTTGTTAAACATTAGGATAGAGGGAGACAGAGAGAGAGAGGGTGGGAGTGGGAGGCAGAGAGCGAGAGGGAGAGGGAGGGAGACAGAGAACCAAAGATGGAGGGACATAGTGGGAGGGAGAAGAAGGGAGGGGGACAGAGATGGAGAGGGAGGGAGGGAGGGAGAGAGAGAGAGAGAGAGGGAGCATGAGGGAGAGAGAGGGGGAGAGAGAGAGGGAGGGAGGGAGAGAGGGAGGGGGAGGGAGGGGTAGGCGGGGAGAGAGCAAGAGGGAGGGGGAGGGAGATAATGGGAGCGAGGGAGGGGTAGCGAGATAGAGGTGGGTGGAAAGAGAGGGATGGGGAGGAAGATAGAGGAAGGGAGGGAGGGGGAGGGACATAGAGGGATAGAGGGAATGAGGGAGGGAGGGAGGGGGGAGGAAGGGAGATAGAGGTAGGGGGAAAGAGAGGGAGGGGGAGGAGGAGAGAGAGGGAGGGAGCAGGAGGGAGAGAGAGAGAGAGAGAGAGAGAGAGAGAGAGAGAGGGAGGGAGGGAGGGAGGGAGGGAGAGGGAGGGAGGGAGGAAGATACAGGGAGGGAGGGAGGGAGATAAAGGGAGGGAGGGAGAGAGAGGGGGAGAGAGAGAGAGGGAAGAAGGGAGAGGGAGGGAGGGAGATAGAGGGAGGGGAAGAGAGAGAGAGAGGGAGAAGGAAGGGGAGAGAGAGAGGGAGTGGGAGGGAGTTGAATGGAGTGGGAGGGAGAGAGAGAGAGAGACAAAGAGGGAGTGGGAAGGAGAGATAGAGAGAGAGGGACGGATGGAGAGAAAGAAAGAGGGAGTAGGAGGGAGAGAAAGAGAGCGAGGGGAAGATAGAGGGAGGGGGAGCGGGAAGGAGAGAGAGAGAGAGGGAGAGGAAGAGAGTGGGAGAGAGATAGTGGTAGGGGGTGATAGAGAGAGGGAGTGGGAAGGAGCGAGATTAAGGGAGGGAGGGAGGGAGGGAGGGAGGGAGGGAGGGAGAGATGGATGGAGGGAGAGAGAGATAGGGAGGGAGCGGGGGAGTGAGAGAGGGAGAGGGAGGGAGATAGATGGAGGGAGGGAGAGGGAGAGGGAGAGAGAGGGAGTGGGAGTGAGAGTGAAAGGGAGAGAGAGAGAGAGAGAGAGAGAGAGAGAGAGAGAGAGAGAGAGAGAGAGAGAGAGACGGAGAGGGAGAGATGGAGAGGGAGAGAGAGAGAGAGAGAGAGAGAGAGAGAGAGAGAGAGAGAGATGGGTAGAGAGGGAGAGGGAGATAACGATAGAGGGAGAGGGAGAGGGGGAGAGGGAGAGGGAGAGCGGGAGAGGGAGAGAGAGAGAGAGAGAGAGAGAGAGAGAGAGAGAGAGAGAATGTCAAAGATAGAGGGAGATAATGTCAGAGAGAGAGAGAGAGAGAGAGAGAGAGAGAGAAGAGAGAGAGAATGTCAGAGATAGAAAGAGAGAGAGAGAGAGAGAGAGAGGGAGAGAGAGAGTCAGAGAGGAGAAATAAGGAGAGTGAGAGATGGAGTGAGATGGAGGGAGGGAGAGATAGAAGGAGGGAGAGGGAGGGAGAGAGAGAGAGGGGGAGGCAGAGGAAGATAGATGGAGGGAAGGAGAGGGAGGGAGACGGAGGGAGGGGGAGAGAGCAGGAGGGGTAGTGAGAGGGAAATGGATAGGGAGGGAGAGAGAGAGGGAGAGAGGGAGAGAGAGAGTGGGGGGGAGAGAGAGAGAGAGAGAGAGAGAGAGAGAGAGAGGAAGAGGGAGGGGGAGGAAGGGAGAGGGAGAGAGAAAGAGAGGGAGCGAGGGAGAGAGAGATGGATGGAGAGGGAGAGAGAGAGAAAGAGGGAGAGAGAGAGAGAGAGAGAGAGAGAGAGAGAGAGAGAGAGAGGGAGGGAGTGGGAGGGAGAGAGAGAGGGGGAGAGAGAGAGAGATAGTGTCCAAGAGAGACTAATTGTAATTTGAAACATTGCTAATTGAAGTATTGAATCAAGAAAAAGTAATCGACACAACATAAAACAATTTCAAAATCTAATAGATTCATGCAATTTCGACCATTTATTTCCAGGCTCAACTTTTAATTATTTTCAATTTAATTTAATTTCCAAAATTATAATTAAATGTCCTTTTAGAAAGTTTTTTTATTAGTAAATTACCTAGCTTGTGTTCTTATTCATTTTTTTCCAATTTAATTATTAGTTATTTCAATAAAACTAATTTACTTTAAAATATATTTGAATAAGATGATCATTTTTAGCTAAAAATAAATAAATAAATAATACTATGATCCTAATGGAGTAATTAAAAAAATGCTAAAGAGAAAATTTTTTTCAGAATTTTTTTTCCAAACTTACTAGAAATTTCTCAAAAAAATATAATTCAATGTGATGGATAAAAGCTTAGTTCTTCTTAATCTTATTCCATTTCTTCTTAATCTTAACCCATTTTAAAAAGGTTGAGATTATTGAAGTTTTAAAAAATGAGCCTAGGAGGGAAAAAAGAAACTCTATTTTCGTTGTTTACTATTTTCATTCATGGCCCATTCCAAGTACCAAGTCGAATTCTAAGGAATAATATTTTTTATTTTAAAGAATACTATTTTTCATTCTACTAATTTTCCTAAAATATCACTAAAAATTCTAGAATCTATATATAATTATTATAGATTAGAAGAATTTTACAATAATATTATCGAACATTGGTGTCAATTTGAAAATAAGATTTTCTTTTACACTCATGGTATAAATATAAAATTTTAAAATTTTCCTATACTAAAACTAAATTCTTAAGTTTTTAGAAAAAACTGATATAATTTTCACATTTGTCAATAGTATTCTTTATAAATTTATTTGTCAATAATATCCTTAATCCTTAATAAATTTATCGGTGTAAACTAATTTACGCCATCCAAAATATTAAACTCTCCTATATGTAAGTATAACTTTCTAAATACAATTTAATGTTAACGAAAACTAATTGAACTAACGACATCCAAAATATTCAACTCTCCCTTGCCTAAGTGAAACTATCTAAACACCAATTAATGTTATAGAAAACTAGTTCAACTAATCCCTTGAATTAGACTATAATAATATTTTGTTATACATTATTTAAATTCTTAAATTCTAGGAAATGATAAAGTGATGAATGAGACAAATGATAATATACAATCAAAGTGTAATTAGTAAATAAATAAATAAATAAATAACCTCCCTTGAAATACTAGTCATAGAAATGGTCAAATTGGAAACACCCTCCATATATATAGATTTTTATACTCATTTTATTAGGTATTTTATTTTTATATTTAATTCATTAATAAGTGCCAAAATTTGCATTTAAAATATTTTTTTTAATTATTTATATAAATTTAATTGAATATTATTAAATATTTTATTAATTATAATTTAATTTTAATATAAGTTGTTTTTAGTGTTATTTTTGAAAGTTTGTGGATTTTTTTGGTTAATTTTTTCTAAAATCCACACTCTACACTCTCTAGTTTTGAACTTGCGACTTCTTAGGAAGAAAGACACATTGTTAACCATTAGGCTCACTCAAGTTGTATAATTATTATTATTATCATCCAATTTTAAGGTCATGACCAAACCAAACACTGATGTAGGAGTCGCCTTGTTTATGGAACAAGGGACTCACCTCCACTCAACAATTATGTAAACCATTAAAACCCCTAGGGTCAAGCCAACCCACATATAAAACAATTATTTTAAGAATTAATATAGATATGTTTTAAGCACTAATCTAACTTGAGCCAAGAGGGATCAAATTTCTTCTATGTAATTTTTCATTGTTTAAATCTTAATTTTGAATGCTATAGAGGTTACAAAAGATGTGCATTGAAATGGTTTTTTGGTTATTACTATATTTTCAAGTATAAGTGAATATTAATTTACATTAAAATATTTGATTCATAACCCACATGGGGCATTTTATTTTATAATACTTTAAAATATATTCTTCTAACATTTTTCTCATTATAGATATATATGAAGTTTTTATCACTGTTCACATATTTTTTTTAATATATAAGGTTTAAAAATTGTATTCACATAATTTTTTTGTTTACTACTAATTACTTTTCATGAAATTTTATTAGGTCATATGGACAACTAATTAAGCATGCATATCATATTTCTTTTTTCTTTTTTATTATAGGTCACAGCTTACACATTGCCTTCAGACTCCCAAAAGAATGAGTCTCTCTACCCAATTATACATAAATAAAATAAATTATTCTCTCATTTAGCATATTTACAGCTTAACCTCTTACTTACGAAAACAATTAAATGATAGAATTATAATAACATGTCTTCAAATTTATGCATTACATATTTTTAATTAGTTTGATTTTATATGTTTTTTATTAAAAAGTTAAAGTTATAATGGTTATGAATATGTCGTTAATTAAGATGTAATTTGAATAAAACAAAAGGAAACTATTAGATTCTTATTGGTTATTGTATGTCTTCAAATTACGAAATACATATATATTAACATAGTTTATTAAATTAAATAGTTAATAGTATTTAGCAAACATTGATTCATAATAAGCATCAAAACATTTAGTTTATGATATACTTATATTATCCAAAAATAATAATAAAAAATAAATAAATTATAACTTTATTTTATATTATTTTTATTAATTGTAAAAAATTAATACATAATTTAAAAATAAAACATATCATAAGCATTTAATCATAAAAATTCAATCAATATTTGAAAAAAAAAATATTTAGCTTTTATACAATTGATTATACCTATTGATTATACCTATTGTAAATAGATACTGAAATACCAATTTTATAATTTACAAACATAACTACATTTTACAACATGAGAAATATTTACTTTATTATATTGTAAATAGATACTCAAATACCAATTTTATAATTTACAAATATAATTATATTTTACAACATGAGAATGCATTACATATGTTTAATTAGTTTGATTTTATATATTTTTTGTTAAAAAGTTAAAGTTATAATGGTTATGAATGTGTTGTTAATTAAGAAAGTAATGTGAATAAAACAAAAGGAAACTATTAGATTCTTATTGGTAGTCTCTATACTCAATTATACATAAATAAAATAAATTATTCTCTCATTTAACACATTTAGAACTTAACCTCTTACTTACCAAAACAATTAAATGATCAAATTATAATAACATGTCCTCAAATTTATGCATTACATATGTTTAATTAGTTTGATTTTATATATATATTTTAAAAAGTTAAATTTGTAATGGTTATGAATGTGTTGTTAATTAAGATGTAATGTGAATAAAACAAAAGGAAACTATTAGATTCTTATTGGGCGAGATGGAGGGAGAGGGAGGGAGGGAGAGAAAGAAGGAGGGAGAGGGAGGGGGGGGGCAGAGGGAGGCAGATAGATGGAGGGAAGGAGAGGGAGGGAGACAGAGGGAGGGGGAGAGGGAGAGGGTGGGAGGGGTAGTGAGAGGGAAAGGGATAGGGAGGGAGAGAGAGAAAGAGGGAGAGAGAGAAGGAGGGGGGGGGGGGGAGAGAGAGAGAGAGAGAGAGAGAGAGAGAGAGAGAGGCAGAGAGAGAGTGGGGAAGAGAGAGAGAGAGAGAGATAGAGAGAGAAAGAGAGAGAGAGAGGGAAAGGGAGGGAGAGAGAGAGAGAGAGAGAGAGAGAGAGAGAGAGAGAGAGAGAGAGAGAGAGTGTCCAAGAGAGACTAACTGTAATTCGAAACATTGCTAATTGAAGTATTGAATCAAGAAAAATTAATTGACACAACATAAAACAATTTCAAAATCTAATAGATTCATGCAATTTCAAACATTTATTTCCACACTCAACTTTTAATTATTTTCAATTTAATTTAATTTTCAAATTATAATTAAATGTCCTTTTAGAAAGATTTTTTTATTAGTAAACTAACTAGCTTGTCCCTTGCTGCTTTTATGTGTTGTTATTCAATTTTTTCCAATTTAATTATTAGTTATTTGAAGAAAAATAATTTACTTTTAAAATATATTTGAATAAGATGATCATTTTTAGCTAAAAATAAATAAATAAATAATACTGTGATTCTAATGGAGTAATTAAAAAAATGATAAAAAGGAAATTTTTTTCATAATTTTTTTCCCAAACTTACTAGAAATTTCTCAAAAAAATATAGTTCAATGTGATGGATAAAAACTTTGTTCTTCTTAATCTTATTCCATTTCTTCTTAATCTTAACCCATTTAAAAAAGGTTGAGATTATTAAAATTTTAAAAAATGAGCCTAGGAGGGTAAAAAAAAACTCTATTTTCGTTGTTTACTATTTTCATTCATGGCTCATTCCAAGTACCAAGTCAAATTCTAAGGAATAATATTTTTTATTTTAACGAATACTATTTTTCATTCTACTAATTTTCCTAAAATATCACTAAAAATTCTAGAATCTATATATAATTATTATAGATTAGAAGAATTTTACAATAATATCCTCAAACATTTGTGTCAATTTTAAAATAAGATTTTTTTTTACACTCATGGTATAAATATAAAATTTTAAAATTTTCCTATACTAAAACTAAATTCTTAAGTTTTTAGAAAAAACTGATATAAATTTAAGATTTGTCAATAGTATTCTTAATAAATTTATTTGTCAATAATATCCTTAATCCTTAATAAATTTATCACTGTAAACTAAGTCACGCCATCCAAAAAATTAAACTCTCCTATATATAAGTATAACTTTCTAAATACAAATTAATGTTAACGAAAACTAATTGAACTAACGTCATCCAAAATATTCAACTCTCCCATGCCTAAGTGAAACTATCTAAACACCAATTAATGTTAAAGAAAACTAGTTCAACTAATCCCTTGAATTAGACTATAATAATATTTTGTTATACATTATTTAAATTTTTAAATTCTAGGAAATGATAAAGTGATGAATGAGACAAATGATAATATATAATCAAAGTGTAATTAGTAAATAAATAAATAAATAACCTCCCTTGATATCTAGTTATAGCCGTGGTCAAAGTGGAAACACCCTCCATATATTTAGATTTTTATACTCATGTGTAATTAGTAAATAAATAAATAACCTCCCTTGAAATACTAGTCATAGCAGTGGTCAAAGTGGAAACACCCTCCATATATTTAGATTTTTACACTCATTTTATTAGGTGTTTTATTTTCATATTTAATTCATTAATAAGTGTCAAAATTTGCATTTAAAATATTTTTTTTTAATTATTTATATAAATTTAATTGAATATTATTAAATATTTTAGTAATTATAATTTAATTTTGATATAAATTGTGTTTAGGGTCATTTTTGAAAGTTTGTGGATTTTTTTGGTTTATTTTTTCTAAAATCCACACTCTACACTCTCTAGCTTTGAACTTGCGATTTCTTAGGAGGAGAGACATGTTGTTAACAATTAGGCTCACTGAAGTTGTATAATATTATTATTATCATCCAATTTTAAGGTCATGACCAAACCAAACATTGATGTAGGAGTCCCCTTGTTTATGGAACAAGGGACCCACCTCCGCTCAACAATTACGTAAACCATTAAAACCCCTAGGGTCAAACCAACCCATTTAAAAAATCCTAGGGTCAAGCCAACCCATATATAAAACAATTATTTTCAGAATTAATATAGAAATGTTTTAAGCACGTATCTAACTTGAGCCAAGAGGGATCAAATTTCTTCTATGTAATTTTTCATTGTTTAAATCTTATTTTTGAATGCTATAGAGGTTACAAAAGATTTGGATTGAAATGGTTTTTTGGTTATTACTATATTTTCAAGTATAAGTGAATATTAATTTACATTAAAATATTTGATTCATAATCCACATGGGGCATTTTATTTTATAAAACTTTAAAATATATTCTTTTAACATTTTTCTCATTATAGATATATATGAAGTTGTTATCATCTGTTCACATATTTTTTTAAATATATAAGGTTTAAAAATTGTACTCACATAATTTTTTTGTTTATTTCTAATTACTTTTCATGAAATTTTATTAGGTCATATGGACAACTAATTAAGCATGCATATCATATTTCTTTTTTCTTTTTTATTATAGCTCACATTGTTTTTCTATTCAGAGAATATTGTATTCATATTTTAAGAGGTAACATGCATCAACTCCATGTTGAGAGAGGACATGCTTACACATTGCCTTCAGGCTCCCAAAATAATGAGTCTCTCTACCCAATTATACATAAATAAAATAAATTATTCTCTCATTTAACATATTTACAACTTAACCTCTTACTTACCAAAACAATTAAATGATAAAATTATAATAACATGTCCTCAAATTTATGCATTACATATGTTTAATTATTTTTATTTTATATATTTTTTATTAAAAAGTTAAAGTTATAATGGTTACGAATATGTTGTTAATTAAGATTTAATGTGAATAAAACAAAAGGAAACTATTAGATTCTTATTGGTTATTGTATGTCTTCAAACTATGAAATACATATATATTAACATAGTTTATTAAATTAAATAGTTAATAATATTCAGCAAACATTGATTCATAATAAGCATCAAAACATTTAGCTTATGATGTACTTCTATTATCCAAAAATAATAATAATAAATAAATCAATTATAACTTTATTTTATATTATTATTATTATTAATTGTAAACAATTAATATATAATTTAAAAATAAAACATATCACAAGCATTTTAATCATAAAATTCAATCACACTTTGCAAAAATATTTGAAATATATATATATATATATATATATATATATATATATATAGCTTTTATACAATTGATTATACCTATTGTAAATAAATACGCAAATACCAATTTTATAATTTACAAACATAACTACATTTTACAACATCAAAAATATTTACTTTATTTTATTGTAAATAGATAATCAAATACCAATTTTATAATTTACAAATATAACTATATTTTACAACATGAGAAATATTTATTTTTATAATTTACAAATATAACTACATTTTACAACATGAGAAATATTTACTTTATTTTCAAAGTATCATTAATTTTATTCCAAATATATAAATATCTTTCTCATAATTTATAAATGAAGTAATGGGTGATTAAAATTTTTAATTATTTTTTATTTTAAATATTAAAATAATAAACATATAACTATAATATTTCCAAAATAATTAGTAACATTCTTCAAAATTTAAAGCATATTCAATACTAAATGATATGCTCTCTAAAATGGCAGGTTGAATATTTAATCTGACATGGTCAACGCAATCAAATGTTTTATTATTTAAGATATCATAATGGTTAAAAAATAAAGAAAATATCCATATTATAGAAAAAAATAAATAAAATCAAACGCAACTTAGTTGTTTTCGCAACCAGTTGGAGTGGTCCGTGGAACATTGTTTCAACTAATTGGAGTGGTCTGTTCAGCTCAGAAAAGGAAGAGCTGGTTGAAAGACGTGGCTCAGGATCGGAGATATTTTTAACATAATCCAGCCATACACAAACATTCTAATTAAAATGTTCGACGTGTAACACAAAATTTATAATGAAAATGCTGCACGTCTACAAAATTTAAATATGAACGTTGGAGTGGTCAATTACTGAAACTTTACCGTTAGAAGCCAAAAGATGCACAAATACTCGCCAATGACGATCCTGAAGTTGAAATGCAATTTCGAAATTTGAATTTCATCTAGTTGTTCCTGTCAGAATATGAAAAAAAGCTGGTGGTAAAAAAAACAGCCTCAAGTTGAAATGCAATTTAAATTTCATTGTGGTTTAGATATTTCTCTCCACTTCTCTCCCACGCAGCTTCCTGTGCTCTCTGTTTATATGTGTGCAGTGGGAAGAGTCTGTGATGGGTTGTATTTGGTAGCGGCAACGAGAGTCCATTGTGGGTTACGTTTGGTGGAGGGAACACCAGTCCATTGAGGATTTTCTTTTGAATAAGGATGTTCCACCGCTTGAGAGGTAACATTGAGGAAGGCCATTGATCACAAGACCATAGGTCGTCCGGTGTATGGACAAAGCGTGATTAAGGTAAGCACAAGTTGCCTAAGCTATTGTCATTTTCTACACGCTTCACTAAATTTATTTTGAAATTAAAGGATATATTTCATTGATTTTTTTGAAGTTGAAGGATACAGTTAAAGATTTTGGTGTTGAAATAGTTCTTTATACACTTCACTGATTTTTTTTTTGAAATTTAGGGATATATTTCAATGATTTTTTTAAGTTGAAGGATATACTTGAAGATTTCAGCGTTGAAATAGTTCTTTATAATTTTAATGGTAAAGAGTTACGCTGAAATAGTTCTTTATAATTTTAATGGTAAAGAGTTACAAGGATTGTTGAATTAAATTTATTAGGTTAATTTCGTATAACAAATTTCTATTCGCAAAGATGTTTCTAATTAGAGTTAATAACACCATACTCATATTTCTGTTTGCATACTACTCCCCTTCCTAGTTAGGCGATGCTTTTGTTTACATATGATACTCAGATTTTTGTTTGCATTTCTTGGCTTCGCTAGAATTTCGTTCTTACCTTTTTTCCCTGCCATGGCCATCCCATGTCGTGCCTGTCTTTTCTATTCCCAGATTTGTTAGAGTAGATTCATGATGTTCCATCTGCCTAAGCATACCTATGAGGTTTTTCTTCTTTTATCCATTCACATATTTTATTTTTTATTATATATCTTTTACATAACGTATGGTCCATGTTTTATTTTAAATTGACTATTTAAAAAAATAATTATATATAAAAAAGTTATAATGTATTATACATTTTATTAGAGAAATTATTTTATGATTTTCAGTTTTATTTATATTTAAATTTTAATATCTTAAAATGGATTTTTTTTGTTATTTTGTAATATTGCACCTTTTAAAAGTGGATGGGGAAGAAAGTGACCAAGTAAGAGAGAGAAACACACACAAAGTGAGTGTGGAAGGGGACGCAAGGGGTAGAGGTAAATAGAGAGAACAAAAGGGAGAAAGTGAAGGAGAAAGAGGTGGAAGGAGACTAGAGAAATTGAAGGAGAGAGGGATAGGGTGCGCAAGAGAGAGATACACACACAAAGTGAGAATTAAAGGGGAGACATGTGGGGAGAGATGAACAAAATGAGAGAGAAATAGAGAAAATTAAGGAGAAATAGCTAGAGGGAGAATGGAGAATTTAAAGGAGACAAAGATAGGGGTGAGAGAGGGAGGTAGGAAAGAGGAGGGAGAGAGAGAGATAAATTGAGAGAACTAGTGAGAGAGGGAGAGGGAGGGTGAGTGGCATGATGGGTGGAGATAGCGCAAGAGAAAGAGGATGTCGAAGAGGGAGGGAAAAATGGAGGGAGAGAGAGAGAGAGAGGGAGGGAGGGAGAGAGAGAGGGAGAGATGGAGTAAGATAGAGAGGGAGGAAGGGAGAGAGAGAGAGGGAGAGATAGATAGAGAGGAAGCAGGAGGGAGAGAGGGAGAGAGCGAGAGGGATAAGGAGGGAGAGATTGAGAGGGAGAGGGAGGGAGAGATTGAGAGGGAGAGGGAGGGAGATAGAGGGAGAAAAGGGAGGAAGAGAGAGATAGAGAGAGAGGGAAGGGAGGGAGATAGCGAGAGGGAGAGAGAGAGCGAGAGAGAGAGAGAGAGAGAGAGAGAGAGAGAGAGAGAGAGAGAGATACACAGAGAGACACAGAGAGAGAGAGAAAGAGGGAGAGATAGAGAGAGAGAGGTAGCTGGAGGGAGAGATCGATGGAGCGGGAGGGAGAGAGAGGGAGCAGGAGGGAGAGAGAGAGAGAGACGGAGCGGGAGAGAGAGAGAGAGAGAAAGAGAGAGAGAGAGAGAGAGAGACAGAGGGAGAGGGAGATGGGGGGAGATAGAGGGAGGGAGGGAGATAGAGGGAGGGAGGGAGATAGAGGGAGGGAGGAAGGGGGGTAGCGGGAGGGAGAGAGAGAGAGGGAGCAGGAGGGAGAGAGAGAGAGAGGTAGCAGGAGGGATAGAGGGAGGGAGCGTGAGGGAGGAAGAGAGAGAGAGAGGGAGCGAGAGGGAGAGAGAGAGAGAGAGAGAGAGAGAGAGAGAGAGAGAGAGAGAGAGAGAAGGAGAGGGAGAGGGAGGGATAGAGAGAGAGGGAGAGGGAGGGAGAGGGAGGGATAGAGAGAGAGGGAGAGGGAGGGAAGGAGATATAGGGAGGGGGTGAAAGAGGGAGAGGGAGAGAGAGAGGGAGAGAGAGAGAGGGAGAGAGATGGAGGGAGAGATAGAGGAAGAGAGAGAGAGGGAGAGAGAGGAAGGGAGAGGGAGAGAGAGAGGGAGAGAGAGAGAGAGATAGGGAGAAGGAGAGATAGAGAGGGAGAGGGAAGGAGGGTGTCACACCTCCCATTCACTTTCCCATACCAATTTTTTTTTTTCTAGCATTCCATAATGTTCAAGATTAATTTAGAAAAAATGTCATACCATCACACTTTGAATTCGATCTGGTTAATGCATTTCTTGTTTTGTTTCAATTTCAATTTAATTCCACACAATAACTATACCCCAAAGTCACTATCTATTAACTTCCATTTTAACTTCATTTTAATCTAAGGGTATTTGTATAAAAATCATGGTGGAGTGATTTACCATTAATCCCTTCCCTATAAGGCTCACACTTTTCAACCTATGTCCAACCTTTATTTTAATGTCATTGGCCCTTGGGAATTCAACACATTTCCATGTATTTATATTCATGGATTTGAATAGACTTTTCCCACGAGGGCACCCTTGACTTTTTTGAAACCCTGTGTTATGATTTTTCCCCATAACGTCATCTTTTTTACAGTTTGGTTATGATAAATGGTTGGATTTAATTTATGTATTTTATATTGGTGACTATATCGTTCTTGTGACCATCCGATGATGTAGTATTCATAGTTCTAAATGATCTGTGTTAATATTATCGCATTTTGTTGTACATATGGGTCGTATCAGAGTTTAATGCAGAGATTGATCGTATTCATTGCTTCCACTTATGTCGTCCTGAATCGAATCATTTTTATGTGATAAGGTAAATGAGTTGTGATATTACTTCTCCACGTCAGGTTCTATGTGAATTCTCGGTTTCATGGTATTGGTTGGGATAGGTTTCATCCCATTCCCATTCACGTGCTATACCTCCACGTCGATATGGCAATCGCCATGCCATCCTACTCTGCATACACGACAATTTCTATTTATACGGCCAGACTGTATTGAAATTAATTGCAATACTTGTCACATTGAATGTCTACTAAATGGCGTAATTTCCCTTCCAACCATTTGATCAGTGTCTTCACGCTTGGGATCATGCCATGTGGACGGTTACGATTTTCTCACTACGTTAGGGTTTTCTGGAATGAAATATGGTTATATAAGTTTTTTTTTTTTTTTTTTTTGTGGAGGCAGTTTCTTTGGCCTTCGTTGAGTTTGTTCATCTCTTTACCTCGCAGCTCTGCACTTTTGGTTGAAGGCAGTTTCTTTTCCCTTCGTATGGTTTATTCACCTCTGCGCATAGAGGAACTCAGTCGTTGGCCTACTTATCTATGCCATTGCGATGATACCAGGTATGAATCTTAGGCACACATCTTGCACTTTAGATTGGAGCTCATATTCGACTCTCAGAACTTGTCATACTTCTTTTTTGTGAAAGTCTCGAACGTTAATGATACAAAGGGGTTTCGTTCTGGGGATTGCGTTTATGGTTCAGTTTCGTTTGGAACCATTTACGCCATATCTCCTGTACCAAATTTCGGTGTATTCTCTCTAGTTTATTTTCGTCATTGTTCCTTGGTCGATTTCGTTAACTGATACTTAACTAAGCTGTTTAATACCATGCAGAGTTGATAATTCTTGACTCGCCTCATCGCAAGAGAGCGATAGTCATCCATACCGACTTCGTGAGGTTTGATTTTTCCTCCTTAGGTATATATACTTTTGTTTCAATTTACTATTATCCTTCAGGTTTTCAATTTAGTTGATATTCTGCTTTTAACGTTGGTGCAGAGAACTCGCAAGGAATGAGAGTCTTCATTGACAGGTAACCCCTTTCTTGTATTGGTAAATTTCTCTATTCGAACGATTTGCTATCAACTACTCTATTGACCGATTCCCTACCCTGACTGTGTTTTCCACAGGTAATGCATACCCCTACGTATTCCATTGTTAGCAACTATGAGCCCTTTCATTCTCAGTGGATATTAATTTCCCCTCCCTTGGCGTTTCAGGTCGGTATATGCCTGTGTGGATAATACCACCCTCTCGCTTCGTTGTTCCGTCTCATTTATGCAAAATCATTAACTCTCTTAGGGTTTTTCACAGTGTCCATTGAGGACCTAGACTCTGTCAGAGTCGGAATATTAATAATTTTCATTCGTAATGCTGGTGCTCTTTAATGATTTAACGTTTGAATGGGAATATGGTCTCTGTTACCAGACCCTAGCCCAAAAGGCTCCGATTTTGTTGCGTGTATCTGGACATTTGTATTTCTTGTCACTTATATTCTTGTTTTTCCATAATTTCAACGAAGCTACAGCTTATTAATTTATGGAATTTTTCATGCTTCCTCGCATGGAATGATTCATTGAGTATGAGTTAATACGATTTAACACTAATGATTTTTTCCTCTTTTACTTTGCTTGTAGCTTATATAATTCTCTTTATAGCTAATGTTTTTCAATTGTATAGGCCTATTAGCTATTTATATTTTTCATGACTCTTACAAGAGACTCTCAGGAATTCTGGAGAGTTATATTTCATTTTGAATTTTGTATGCACATTTAAATTGTTTTCTGTAGCTAGATATTTCTAAATGCTTGTGCAGTGTATTTGTCATGAGATAACAGTCTCACCATACCCATGTTTAAAATGAATTCCTTTACTGATATCTGCCTATATATATATATTTGCATGCATAAGGTTTGTGTACCCATTCTCATATATATATATCCATTTAAATATGCATAAGATACAAGTACTATATTATTGTAGGTTCCCATGCTACTTAAAGTAATTATACAATACTAAATTTTCCTACTCTTCCATTTAATCCCTGTTAAAGGAAATAGTAAATATCTTAACTGTTGAAATGCACAGCGGTGGAAATTATTATAAATATCTGCTCTTCACTTAGTAATTAACTAAATAATTACTTCTGCACTCTATACATTTACTTTCTCACTGTTCCATTTCCCATAGAAACATATTAAAGTTACAAATTTGTGAATTCTGAGGTACTAGAAATCTCCAACTTTTAACTTAAGTATTGGTTTAGAGATTTTGGAGAGTTTCTCTTCAATTTACCTAATCATGCTCACAAATGTATACTCATAGATCAGAAGTAGTTTAAAATTTTCTCATCTGTGGAGAATGATGTATCCTCAGATTTAAACCAACCTTGGTTTAAAGTTTCTGTTGGATTCTACTCAACATATTTCTTTTCTACAACTATACAGAATTATAAAGGTGAATTCATTATGATTAATTCTGTTAAATGTAGTAATAATAAGTCTAATACACAAATCAACTATTATATGTATTCAATTCATACTATAGGAAGTAAACACATCAATAAATTTAGAGACATACCACTCATGCAATTGACCAACCTCCCAACCTTAGAGTCCTTCTGTCTCCCAGAACTCACCCCCGAGCTGGGATCCTCTCGTAGAACAGACCAACCACTAATCTGTTTAGGAGCGGCTTATTTAAGCTATTGTTCCCCAAAGCCTGTTTCCAATTCTGCGTCTAGAATATCAGGATGCTTTTCTTCCTGTTTGCTTAGGCTTCCCATTTTAGGGATTCTTTAAAGTTGCTTTATTCTTTTCCCAGCTTTTCCATATTTTTACCTTTTCCCAACTATTTTCCTCATCATTGGGGAATTTAGATTCTTCCTCAAAAATCTAAATTAGAAATAATTTCTTTCAAGGATTTTTGAAAGATTTTGGGGAAAGTATTTGCCTTATCCATCCTCATGGATTTACCAAGTGATCTCATAAATCTCATTTTGGTCATTCTGCACACAATCATTTTATTCATTTCCTCAAATTAAATATTTAATTACATTCACAAAATACTTGTCGTTTGGGGTCCACTCCCCTTAGGATTAAAGTTCAAATGTCTAGCTTTGAAACTCAAACACATAAATTAGGGGTGTTACATATTCCCCCTCTGAAAATAAACACCATCCTCGATGTTGTTATTCAACTACTAGAGTTCATTTTTCAAACAAAAATGGATATCTTTCCATCATTTCAGCTTCTCTTTTCCAGGTAGCTTCTCAGCAGTAAAGTGATTCCACTGCACCTTTACTCTTGCTACCGTTCGTTTCCTCAATTCAATTTCTTCCCGCTCCAATATTTGAAGCGGTTCTGGCAGAAACTCCCCTTCTGGTTCCACCTGTACAACATTCCAATCAACTATGTGAGAAGCATCATGCACATATTTTTTTAATAACGAAACATGAAACACATCATGAACTCTAACATGGGGTGGTAAGTCCAGCTTGTAAGCCACTGGTCCCACCCTTTCTAATACTTCAAAAGGACCACAGTATCTAGGAGCCATTTTTGCACAACTTCCAACCTAAAGGGTGCTCTTTTTGGGTTTAATACGCAAGTACACATGCTCCCCCACTTTAAATTCTCGGTGCACTCTTTTCTTATCAGCATAGTTCTTCTGGCGATCTTGTGTTGTCTTGACGTTTCTTTGTATCTATTTAACCATTCTTTCCATCTCTTGTAAAGCATCTGGTCCCAACATTAGTTTATCTTCTGGCTGGCTCCAGCTCAAATGAGTACGACACTTTCTTCCATACAGTGCCTCAAAGGGACTCATTTTGATGGAGGATTGGTAGTTGTTATTATAGGCAAATTAAGCTAAATGCAAATAATCTTCCCACTTTGATGGCCTATCCATCACATACATTCTCAGCATGTCCTCCAAAATTTGATTAGTTCTTTCCGTTTGACCATCTGTCTGAGGGTGGTAAGCAGTACTAAAATTCAATTTAGTACCCATACCTCCAAACAGACCTTTCCAAAAGGCTACTGTAAACTTAGCATCTTGGTCAGAAACAATCACCTTTGGAACTCCATGGAGTCTCACTACCTCCTTCAGGAACACATTCGCTACTTGAGCTGTCCCAAAGGTAGATTTCACTGGTATAAAATGTGCAGCTTTTGTTAAAGTGTCTACTACTACCATCACTGAATCATGTTGGTATTTATTTTTGGGTAATCATGTTATAAAATCCATGGAAACTGTGTCCCACTTCCATTCTGCAATTGGCAAAGGGTTTAGAAGACCAGCAGGATGCTGATGTTCAGTTTTAACTAGTTGACACTCCATGCATCTAGCTAAATATTCTGCTACATCTCTTTTCATTCCTGGCCAAAACAACTTCTTTTTCAAAGCTGTTAACATTTTCTGATATCCAGGATGTCCTGCATATGGCTGTTTGTGATATTCATCTAGAATATCCCTTTTCAATCTTTCTACATTGGGGATATACAATCTATTTTTGTAGCAGATCAACCCTTGTTGGTTTTGAGTGAAATCAATCTTCTCCTTCTTTAGTGTTTTCACCAGTAATGTTTCATAATTAGGATCCTTGTTGCTACATGTTTCAATAACTCTTTTAAATCAAACTGGGCACTACTTCCACTGCTGCCTATAATTTGAAAAGCATTTCTACTTAAAGCATCAGCAACTTTATTTTCTTTCCCCCTGTTATGTTTTATATCCATGTCAAATTCTCTTAGAAAGGACAGCCTGTTAGACTCCTATACCAATAGGTGTCATTTTTCATGATTGACTTGATTGAACTATGAAATATGTTCAAACATTTTTCTTGAGCAAAGGTGTTCCATATTCTTGAAAAGCCAAAAAATCAAACAATTTAAAAAATGTAAAGAGCGTATACCCTAAAAGAAAAATCGAAGGGTAAGAAAAATAAATTGGTCAAAAAAGTGAAAGAAATGAACCCCAAACAAAAAATAGACCAAGGAAAGTGTGCAAATCCAAGTGCCACTACTATTTCATGTTCTATAATAAAGCAATTGTGTGCAGCATGTCAAACTTTTGCCACAATTTATGAAGATTCAAACTGTTTAAACTTGACTCATTCATTTTTCAATTTCATGTTGAAGATTAGAGAAATAAATATCTTACCAAACAGTTTAATCTTGGCAGATAAGTAGATAGGTAGAGTTAATAAAAGGTGCTCAACAGTTTAATTTGAGCCCTTGGATGTAATAAGGGTAGAATTAGATAGATTTACCATGTAAAAGAAAAGAAGATTGATAAGGGTTTGCAAGTCCAAATGCACCCTAATAAAGAAGAGAAAATGGTAGTGTAAAGTAGATATGGTAGGTAGATGGTGTTGCCCAAGTTTCATGTGATGAATGATGGTGCTAAATGTGT
Source organism: Pinus albicaulis (assembly GCA_034641835.2). Taxonomy (NCBI): domain Eukaryota; kingdom Viridiplantae; phylum Streptophyta; class Pinopsida; order Pinales; family Pinaceae; genus Pinus; species Pinus albicaulis. Next base: position 272,863 of record JAXQQM020087233.1, on the reverse strand, counting down.
TTAATATTTTACTTTCATCACAAATATTGAAGCAAAAAATGCACTGGAAAATTCACAGAAAGAAAAGTCAAAATCATTAACTTCCCACATCACTTTCTCTCTAAGATTTTTACTAATTTCCCCAAAGTGCTAAGGTATTTGGAGATTAAAGGGGCTCAAGGCATTTCCTTGACTTTTGGAGGGACCGGAACCTTGGCCTAATGATAAAAAAGACCTAAGTACTTGAAGTTATTTATCATTATAATCATATACTTTTATCCTTTTCCTAAGTAAAATCCTATTTTACTTAGGAAAATCATGCAAATTTCCATAATAAACCCTCAACATCACTTGCTATTCTATGTTTAAGTGTTGAAATTGAGATGATAGAATTTACTTCAAAGATCTTCACTTTCTTAGTTGTGTAAATTATTTTGAGTTTTCCTTGTCCATTTGTCATATTAACATCTTATTTATTTATTAATTCCTTATTGAAAACCCTTATCCTATTATCTATAATTCCCTTTTACAATAATATCCCAAAAAACCCATTTATTCTAAGTTTTGGCCAAAGTTTATTTAATCCCTTTTAAAATAAAAATCCCCCAATAAAACCCTTTGGCTAAAATATACCCATATAAATTATTCCTTACCCCTATGATTAATAAATGACATTTATTTATTACCATATAATAAAATATCGAAAAAGGTTTTTAACATATAGTTTTATATGTTTAAAATGAAAAGAATAAATAAACCCGAAGTTTTAATTTAAACTAAAACTTCGAAAATCCCCCGAGCCTCCATGACCCATCCCTTTGGTATTTCAATTCCGCCCAACACCCTAACCATAGTTAAAATTCCCTAACTCCGCTGCAACCGTGATTAAACAATGGAATTAATTAATCACCCGGATTAATTAATAACCAATTTTCCTCCAATCAAATGCCTCCCGGGATATTTAATTAAAGTTAATCATTTTAAAACCCCATCGGGCCCGCACATTAAAACCCCCGCCAACTTCACATCCCATCCACCGTTAGATCACCCCTCCGAAAATCGACAGACAACAATCATTCCGCTGGCCGTCTCACATCCGAAAGTTAACGCGCGGGATGACAGTGGTTTTGGAATAGTGCACCAGCCATGTGTCGATCTCCAAATGGAATCACTGCCTCCCCGCTAAATACCACCATCTCCCGAAAGCGGTGCGGAAATTACCGCTTACCGCCCAGTCCCGGTGACATATCCTCCCATACCAAATGACGTCATCCTCGAAAAAAGAAAAATCCCCATTGAATTTGTAAATAAAACAAAAACCCGTGTATTTTCTGTCATTTTCACTGCTGAAAACGACTGCGTCCTCCACTGAAGAATTCAAAAATTCCGTTGATTAAGACGCTGCCAACCAAAATTATTGAACGCCATTGTTAGACCAGTGCCCAAGCATCCATCCGCCATTGACCAGTACCTGTAAATTTCAAAATTCTCCATCAAACATGTATTTATTCGATTTCTTGCTGGAAATCTTTGAAAAATCCACTTTCCTGTGTTAAAAATTCACGCCAAAGTCTGGAAAAGGGTTAATATCAGTCTATTCTAGTTCTTGCAAGTAAAATCAAAGCTCCGAGAATCAAAATTGTGCCCGGTCTATGAAGAAAACCCCGAAACTTCCATTTTGAATACACAAGAACCAAAATGGAAGCTCCGGCAGCTCTGAATGTAACCCCATTAAATGCCCCTCACAGAGAGTTAGAATACTTACCATTAGTGGATAAAGACTTTCAAATTAAAGACTTAGTTTTCGATGAAAGTCCCCTTCGAAGTTGTTGTCGCTGTAGAGACGATTATTCGAAAGGTCTGGATGTCATTGGATTGTGGGAATCCAATTTCCCGAGATATCTCATCCCCTCAGTCTGTATTTTCCCAGAAATTATCCACTACTGTCACTCCAACTATGATTCAACTCAAAGGGCAGTGTTGTCTCCTGACCAGAGTATCCTTTTCCGCATCACTCCTCAAGCTATCAATACAATGCTCCATTTTGAACCTGATCAAGATCTTACTCCCTTGTCTATGGAAGAACTGCTTGAAAAATCTACTCAACTGTCCCAAGAAAAATTGAAATGCATTTGCCAGACCTTTATGTTACCTGAACATCAACCTAAGGGACCTCCTCCCTATGGTTTTGCTTATTTTACTAATTTAGGCAAGCTCATCTTGAATATGATATCCTTTGTCATGGGTTTCAATACAAGTGAGTATATTGATGAAATAACCCTGGTATTGTTGTCTATATTTACTCCTGGGCAACCTCCTGCAGTGAAATATGACTTTGCATCTTTCATTGCCAATAAAATCCATGACCAGTTCATGAGGCTAGATAATGAGAAAGTGTTTAAATATTCCTCAGTCATTTACCATCTCATCATCTATTATCAATCAGAGAAGTTCCCTTTTCCTGTTAAAAAGCTTGATGCCAAGGGAAACCCTAGATCTGTTATATTTTGGTCTACCATAACTCACTCTTCCTATAATTCTCCCTATTCTTATGCTGAGTTCATCGATATTTTTGTATATCTTACAACTACCTTGTTGACCGGAATTCCTCCTCCAAGGCTCAGTAACGAGATTAAGAAGACTTTGCAGCTTTCATGCACATATAATGTTGGGGATTGGTATTTATACCAAAATCATTCAGTCATCAGAATATATGGATGTGAATTGTGTCCATTCAAGTTGCCAAAATATGTGCCTATGAGACTTTTTGCCTTAGAATATTTCAGGCAAATGAATAATTCTGATGTTATGCATTTTTGTAATGTTAAGAAGAAAGCACAGCTCAGAATAAAAAGTCAGTTAGGTCCCTTTATATGTAATTCTAGGGATGCTGAACATGAAGAAGAAAATATATTGCAAAACCATTTCAAGTTACAAAAGAGTTTCCGTTGGATTCCTTATTATCCATTCAGTTTTATCTGTGACAAAAGAATGAAGAACAAATCATCACCCTACTTTCACCACAGGATTCCAGAAATAGAACAATATGCTAATCAAGATGAGTGGGTGGAAGGAACACTAGTTGAGCAAGATAGTGAAGAAGACAATATAAACAAAATTATGAAAGATCTTGAGAAAAAGTTTGACCTAGAATCTTTTGGTCAAGTGCAGGTACCTCATATTGGCACTTCTTCAGCAGGAAATCTTCAACAGGGATTACAAGAAATCAGTCCATCAATTACAGTTGAGTCTAAAGGCAAAGGGAAAGAACCTAAAGTACAGGTCATTGAAACTTTCATCACGGCAGAGAAACCTCAAACCTCCAGGGCACCAGATCAAACACAGGTTTCTCCTACTCAAGTAAATCATCCTGAAGTTTCAGAATTGCAAACTCCATCTAATATGGAAATAGGCAAGAAAAGACAGGTTCCAGATCCTACTCCTCCCAAAGAATCCTTAGAGCTACATCAAGCTAAAAAGCATAAACTCAATCCACTCCTAGAAGTGGAAACTATAGTTGAAATAATTGATGATGAAAGAGAAGATAGTCAACTAACTGGCATAGTTAGTGAAACACACACAGGCCACAAAGGAAAATAATTGCAAAAACAGTTGAGTACTGAAGTCTCTTCCTTTAAACAGCCAAAAATAGATACAGGTGATATAAAGAGAACTTTCATTAATATAAAAGCAAAGAATGATCCATTGAGAATGTAGGTATATGATCAGTATCTGAGAATGGCTCCACACAATTAGGAAAGGTTAATGTTAGCATTTGACATTCAACAAGGCAAAATGATGATGAGCCATTTCAAATCCAAGGTGCCAAAACCCAAGACAGCATCTGATTATATTAGGACCAATTTTGAGGTCCTGGAAAAAGACATTCATCCCTTGGACCAGATAGAGTTGCATAAACAAACTGGGGAAATGATATATTCCACCCTTACTAATAAGGCCATGGCAGCCCTTAGGCTGCAGGATTCTTTAAATAATACAAACACCCAATTACAAATTGAGAAGGCTTCTTCTCAGGAAAAAGATAACAGAATAAAGTCTCTGGAAGAAATAATCATCAGTTTGGGTCACAATCCCAAAGATATCAAAAGAATTGAGGCACTAATTAAAAAGAAAGATGATGATATTGCTGCACTGAGAAAGCAACTAAAATTACCAGCCTCAAGGCATCCCCAGACTCAAGAAGTTTTGAAGTAAAATTCACAGGAAGAAATGATGGAGTTGCTCTTGAAAATGACCGAGCAACTGAGTGAAACAGAGAAAGAATTGGAACAGGCATTAAAAGAAAAAGAGGCTATCATGCAAACATCTACAACAGAGATCATTACAGGTACCACAACAGCAGATCAACAAAAAGAATCATCACAGGTAAAAACTTCCAGTTTAAGTTCTGATGAATTGGTAAAACAAATGGAAAGTTTAAAACTCAGAGTCACAGAACTTCAAACCACAAAATTACAGCTAGTAAATTTGGAGCAGAAATATGATATGTCTAAAAAGACTGTTGCTGATAATACCAGGGAAATCAAAAGGCTGGAAAAATTGGTTAAGGCTTTAGAAAAACATCTTTCATTAGAAAAGCCTTTGAGAGAAATAAACGAAATTATTTGGGATAATATAGTTGAGTCGATAAAGAGTGTTTGGTCCTTTGTTCAAATAATCTTTGAACAAAATGATTTAGTCAAAGTAGCCATGGAAGAAATAGACAAAACAAGAGAAGAATTAAGAGGCAGGCCAGAGCAAGCTAATAAACTTATACAGTTTTTGAACACCCAGACCAGGCAACAACTTGCAGAGCTTGGAATTGATAACATGACAGGTACTATTTTAGAAATAAAAAGAGTTTTTACCAAAAGAACTCTTATGCAAAATTTGGAAAGGAAATGCTCAGATATTCTGGAAGAAATTAATGCTTTCAAAGAAAAGTTTCAGGTTTTATTGGACAATGGGTTACCCAGTCCTATGCTCTCAGAGGACAAAATAATTGACCTAGAATCCTATGTTAATAAAATAGGTATACATGCTCATAACACAACTGCTCATTCTATCAGTTCGTTAGAAGCAACATTGCCAACAGGGAGGAATCTCTACGACAGGTTAAAGGATTTGTTTCATCTTGAGTATGAAATAAGGTATTTATTCCCAAACAAGCCTACTTTCTTCAAGTACACAGAGGCCGATGAAACATTAAGAAAACTTAAAAGAACCATAATAGCAAAAAATCAATGGTGGGAAGACTTATTGGAAATTTTGTGAAATTTATCTTCAGGTAGAGAATTTTGTCTTTTTACTATAATGTAAAGGATAAATAATGAGAACAGGTGAAAGAGTATCAGTAGAAATGAAGAGTATCAGACAAGCAAGGCACTAAAAAAGAAATTACTCAGAATGGACAACATCGAGCCTTATTGTAGGACCTGCCTCCAGCACATCCACAAAGGGAGGAAACAACACACCAGCAGTTACTTTTTGTCCTATCTACGAGACCATCTGTCTCCTTTTTATTGTAACTTATTCATTAGTCACCCTAGATTATTTGCTAGGTTAGTGTGAGACATTTTCAATCATTTTTTGTATAAATAAACCCTCAAATAAATTATTGAGGGTGGATTCTACTACTTGGCTATGACATTGATGTTTTTGGAATAAAATCGTTTTGGAGAAATTTATTTGTGGCTTACTGGATGAAAATTTGAAGCTCAGGACTTTTTGCAGGATTCATGTGTCGGACTGCAGTTCAATAAGTCTTTCTATCCTATGTTTTAAGTTTGATATCTGTCTATAATATCATTGTGTCCATTTCTGAATACTTGACATAAAATAATAACTCAGAATTTGCTTAATTGTACTCTGAGTTCAGTTGTGATTATTCTAAATGCTTTCCTCTAAATTAGTTATAAGCAAAGAATTCTTAATTGCTCTTGCTTCGCTAATTTAAACATGTTGGTTACTATAGTAAAGAATTCTTCACGGCAATTTATTTGTAATCATTTCATTTCTTTCTTTTGAACATGGTGAAAGATTCTTAACTGCCTTTCATCCCTTCAAACTCATTCCATCCACTTTAAATTTTAAGGATTGTTCTCTGTTTGGCTATCTTGCCCTGCAAAGCCATCTTGTGTGTAGAATAGAAATGCAGTAAAGCCATACTTTGACTCCATAGCCCAATGGCCTGAAAATATTCAACCTTGCCCTTCGTTGGCGAATTCCACCATTTTCAAAAAAACTCTTGGATCTATAACTAGCCTAAAACTTTCTAAGAACAAAGATAAATTATAAAGAGAGAGCCCTCTCTGGATGCAGATTGGCTAGATTCTGCATCTGAAGGTTGGTTTGTGGTTACCTCGGGTATACTTTCCTTTTCCACAACTTCAAGGAAAACTTGAGTGATAACACAGGCATTTGGCTTGTCTAGCATTCAAATCAGTTTGGGAAAAGAAATATTTGAGACTAATATGATCAGTCATCAATGTAAATTTTTTTCCAAGGAGATAGTGTCACCACATTTTCAAAGCATGGATAACAGCTGCTAATTATAAATCATAGGCACTATAGTTCTGTTCATGTATCTTCAGTTTCCTAGATTCATAGGCAATAACTGAATTTTACTGCAAAAGAACTCCTCCCAACCCCTCTCTACAGGCATCCATACATACCACAAATTCTTTATCAGGATCTGCAATCTTCAGTATAGGGGTTGTAGTAAGTTTCAGTTTTAATTAGTCAAAACTGTTTTGGCATTTTTCAGTCCACTCAAACTTGACACCCTTCCTTTGTAATGATGTTATGGGATGTCCTATAGCAGAAAATCTCTCCACAAATCTGTGATAATAACCGGCAATCCCCATGAATGATCTCACCGCTGAGACATCAGTTGGTACAGGCCATTCTTTTATAGCCTTTATCTTTTCAGGGTCAACAGCAAGGCCTTGTTTAGAAATAATATGACCCAAGTATTGGATCTTATCTTTATAAAATTCACATTTGCTGAACTTGGCATATAGCTGGTTTTCCTTCAGAGTTTGCAATACTATCCTCAAGTGTTCTTTATGTTCCTCCTCACTTTTTGAGTAGACTAAAATATCATCTATGAACACAAGGACAAATTTATCCAAGTAATTATTTAACACACTGTTCATTAGGCACATAAATGTGGCAGGGGCATTTGTCAAACCAAAAGGTAGGACTACAAATTCGTAGTGACCATACCTGGTTCGAAAGGCTGTTTTGCTGATATATTCTTCTTTAATTCTAAGCTGGTGATAACCATTCCTTAGATAAATCTTTGAAAATACTGAAGCTCCTCTCACTTGATCAAAAATATCATCAATTCTAGGTAAAGGGTATCTATTCTTAATGGTCAACTTATTAAATTGACGATAATCAATACACATCCGAAAAGTTCCATCTTTCTTTTTTACGAACATCACCGGTGCTCCCCAAGGAGACGCACTCGGTCTGATATACCCTTTATCTAACAGTTCTTGCAATTGCATTTTCAGTTCCATAAGTTCAAGGGGACTCATTCGATAAGGTGCTCGGGAGACAGGTGTTGCTCCCAGCACCAGATCGATTGAGAAGTCAATCTCTCTTTTGGGGGGAAGATGAGGGATTTCATCTGGAAAAGCTTCTTTAAATTCCCTTATCACTGGCAATACATCTAGCAGGTTTTCTTCATTTTTATATTCTATTTCTTCCACATGTACTGCATAAACTTGGTATCCTTTCCTAGCTGTTATTTTTAATTGCAGTGCTGATATTTGTCTTTTTGTTTTCCCTTGAGAATAAAAGGTTCCCCTTCTTCATCTACATAATGTAGGGTCTTGTCCCAACAGTTCATCATAACCTTCTTCTTTTCCAGCCATTCCATTCCTATCAGCAAGTCATATGAACCTAAGGGCAGAATGTTCAAATTTACCTCTGTTTGAAAATCATTTAGTTTAATTGTTGTTCGGGACAATTTATGTGTTACCTTCCTCTTGGTTCTAGTGGCCAGCTGAACCAACCATGACTGCTGAAATTTTTCAGGTTTAAGATTACATTTTTCTACAATTTTTGGACTAATGTAACTCAAAGAAGCACCCGGATCAATCAAAACTGTAACAGACTGGTCAGAAATCTTACCCTCCATTTCAACCATGGTAGCTTGATGTTCTGCTTGCCGATTTTCCAAGGATACACTGATGGTGGGTATATTTCTTGCTATTTCATTTACTTTAGTGGCTTCTCAATCTCTCATAATCATCTGAATGTTTTGATGGGGACAATCTCTCAACAGATGGGGTTCTCCACATCCCCAGCATTTCAAGGGTTCTCTCATTTTCACTGTGCCCTCTTTCTTATTGTCTCCATCTATTTGTTTTGAGGCCACTTGGGACTGAGCAGTTTGACTTTATTTGGGTTTATTAAAATTTTTCCGCTGATGATCTCTGCCAAAATTCTTCAAATAGGCTGGTTTATGTTTCTTCCCTTTGAATTCACTCTTATTTACCTAGCTTTTTCCATGTTCAGTTTTTCTTTTGAACTGTTGGTAGCACAATCTAGCTTTTCTAACAGCTTCATCCATTTTTTTTGGGTTATCAAACTCGATCTTCTCTTTTTATACATCAGGCAAACAATTCAGAAACCTTTGTACCTTTTCCTTTTCTTCCCTTATGTAGGGTACATATCTCAACATATTTGTAAACTTAGTAACAAAATCATCAATAGTGAGTTGTCCCAGTCTAAGTTCATGGAATTCCTTGGCTTTATCATCATAGTAATGTTCATTTAGATATCGGTTTTTGAACTTAACCTGGAAATCTTCCCAGGTAACTGTCTTTTCATCAATGGCATGCACCATTTCTGTCTCCTCTCACCACAAGGTAGCCTTACCTTGTAGCTGGTAGACAGCTAATCTGGCCTTTATATTTCTTTCATATTCATAGACCTAGAAGTACTTAATCATGTTCAACAACCAGGCTTCAAAATCTTCCTCCTTCTCCCCATCATAGGAGGGAGGTTTGATCTTTCAGAATTCCCCCTGTAATTCCTTTTTCTGTTTATACTGATGCCTAACAGCATCCTCATCCTCAGACTCATCAGTCTTCCTCTTTCTAGAACCTTCACCTTCTTGGCTGTTCTGCGAAGTTAATTCTCTGATGAGCTTTTCCTGCTCCTCACTGGCTAATGACAATCTGTCATTCTCGCTTTTTATCTCAACCAACTCTTGTTGCAACTCCCGCAACATAGCCATCATGGGTGCATTGCGATCTGGTGCATTATCCTCATCACGCAGATCAACATAAATTTCATCACCTTCTGCCATTCCAGCACCACTGTACACTACACAACACAGATCAGTGAAAATAAAAATATAATTTTTTTTTTTCCACAGAAATCAATTTATACAGTGAACACACAGCAACAGTGAGCACAATGTCACCAGCCCAGTTTTATAACTTGGGCTCTAATACCATTTGTCACACCTCCCATTCGCTTTCCCATACCAAATTTTTTTTTTCTAGCATTCCATAATGTTCAAGATTAATTTCGACAGAATTTCATACCATCACACTTTGAATTCAATCTGGTTAATGCATTTCTTGTTTTGTTTCAATTTCAATTTAATTCCACACAATAACTATACCCCAAAGTCACTATCTATTAACTTCCATTTTAACTTCATTTTAATCTAAGGGTATTTGTATAAAAATCATGGTGGAGTGATTTACCATTAATCCCTTCCCTATAAGGGTCACAATTTTCAACCTATGTCCAACCTTTATTTTAATGTCATTGGCCCTTGGGCATTCAACACATTTCCATGTATTTATATTCAAGGATTTGAATAGATTTTTCCCACGAGGGCACCCTTGACTTTTTTGAAACCTTGTGTTATCATTTTTCCCCATAACGTCATCTTTTATACAGTTTGGTTATGATCAGTGGTTGGATTTAATTTACGTATTTTATATTGGTGACTATATCGTTCTTGCGAGCATCTGATGATGCAGTATTCATAGTTCTAAATGATATGTGTTAATATTATCGCATTTTGTTGTACATATGGGTCGTATCAGAGTTTAATGTGGAGATTGATCGTATTCATTGATTCCACTTATGGCGTCCTGAATCGAATTGTTTTTATGTGATAAGGTAAATGAGTCATGATATTACTTCTCCACGTCAGGTTCTATGTGAATTCTTGGTTTCATGGTATTGGTTGGGATAGGTTTCATCCCATTCCCATTCACACGCTATACCTCCACGTCGATATGGCAATCGCCATGCCAGCCTACTCTGCATACACGGCAATTTCTATTTATACGACCAGAATGTATTGAAATTAATTGCAATACTTGTCACATTGAATGTCTACTGAATGGCGTAATTTCCCTTCCAACCATTTGATCCGTGTCTTCATGCTTGGGATCATGCCATGTGGACGGTTACGATTTTCTCACCACGTTAGGGTTTTCTGGAGTGAAATATGGTTATATAAGTTTTCGGTTTTGTGTGGAGGCAGTTTCTTTGGCCTTCGTTGAGTTTTTTCATCTCTTTACCTTGCAGCTCTGCACTTTTGGTTGGAGGCATTTTCTTTGCCCTTCGTATGGTTTATTCACCTCTGCGCACGGAGGAACTCACTCGTTGGCCTACTTATCTATGCCACTGCGACGATACCAGGTATGAATCTTAGGCACACGTCTTGCACTTTGAATTGGAGCTCATATTAGACTCTCAGAACTTGTCATACTTATTTTGTGTGAAAGTCTCAAACGTTAATGATACGAAGGGGTTTCGTTCTGGCAATTGCGTTTATGGTTCAGTTTCGTTTGGAACCATTTACGCCACATCTCCTGTACCAAATTTTGGTGTATTCTCTCTGGTTTATTTTCGTCATTGTTCCTTGGTCGATTTCGTTAACTGATACTTAACTAAGCTTGTTAATACCATGCAGAGTTTATAATGCTTGACTCGCCTCCATCCCGACTTCGTGAGGTTTGATTTTTCATCCTTAGGTATATATACTTTTGTTTCAATTTACTATTATCCTTCAGGTTTTCAATTTAGTTGATATTCTGCTTTTAACGTTGGTGCAGAGAACTCGTAAGGAATGAGAGTCTTCGTTGACAGGTAACCCCTTTCTTGTATTAGTAAATTTCTCTATTCGAACGATTTGCTATCAACTGCTCTATTGACCGATTCCCTACCCTGACTGTGTTTTCCATAGGTAATGCATACCCCTGCGTATTCCATTTTCAGCAGCTATGAGCGCTTTCATTCTCAGTGGATATTAATGTCGCCTCCCTTGGCGTTTCAGGCTGGTATATGCCTGTGCGGATAATACCACCCTCTCGCTGTGTTGTTCCGTCTCATTTATGCAGAATCATTAACTCTCTTAGGGTTTTTCAGAGTGTCCATTGAGGACCTAGACTCTGTCAGAGTCAGAATATTAATAATTTTCATTTGTAATGCTGGTGCTCTTTAATGATTTAACGTTTGAATGGGAATATGGTCTCTGTTACCAAACCCTAGCCCAAAAGGCTCAGATTTTGTGGCCTGTATCTGGACATTTGTATTTCTTGTCACTTATATTATTTTTTTGACATAATTTCAATGAAGCTACAACTTATTAATTTATGGACTTTTTCATTCTTCCTCGCATGGAATGATTCGTTGAGTATGAGTTAATACGATTTAACACTAATGAGTTTTTCCTCTTTTACTTTTCTTGTAGCTTATATAATTCTCTTTATAGCTAATGTTTTTCAATTGTACAAGCCTCTTAGCTATTTATATTTTGCATGACTCTTACAAGAGACTCTCAGGAATTCTGGAGAGTTATATTTCATTTTGAATTTTGTATGCACATTTAAATTGTTTTCCATAGCTAGATATTTCTAAATGCTTGTGCAATGTATTTGTCATGAGATAACAGTCTCAACCCATGTTTAAACTGAATTCCTTTACTGATATCTGCCTATATATATATTTGCATGCATAAGGTTTGTGTACCCATTCTCATATATATATATATCCATTTAAATATGTATAAGATACAGGTACTATATTATTGTAGGTTCCCATGCTACTTAAAGTAATTATACAATACTAAATTTTCCTACTCTTCCATTTAATCCTTGTTAAAGGAAATAGTAAATATCTTAACTGTTGAAATGCACAGCGGTGGAAATTATTATAAATCTCCGCTCTTCACTTAGTAATTAACTAAATAATTACTTCTGCACTCTATACATTTACTTTCTCACTGTTCCATTTCCCACAGAAACATATTAAAGTTACAAATTTGTGAATTCTGAGGTACTAGAAATATCCAGCTTTTAACTTAAGTATTGGTTTAGCGATTTTGGAGAGTTTCTCTTCAATTTACCTAATCATGCTCACAAATGTATACTCATAGATCATAAGTAGTTTAAAATTTTCTCATCTGTGGAGAATGATGTATCCTCAAATTTAAACCAACCTTGGTTTAAAGTTTATGTTGGATTATACTCAACATATTTCTTTTCTACAACTATACAGAATTATAAAGGTGAATTCCTTATGATTAATTCTGTTAAATGTAGTAGTAATAAGTCTAATACACAAATCAACTATTATATGTAGTTAATTCATACTATAGGAAGTAAACACATCAATAAATTTAGAGACATACTACTCATGCAATTGACCAACCTCCCAACCTTAGAGTCCTTCTGTCTCCCAGAACTCACCCCCGAGCTGAGATCCTCTCCTAGAACAGACCAACCACTAATCTGTTTAGGAGCAGCTTATTTAAGCTATTGTTCCCCAAAGCCTGTTTCCAATTCTGCGTCCAGAATATCAGGATGCTTTTCTTCCTGTTTGCCTAGGCTTCCCATTTT
>JAXQQM020087233.1:247500-257500 GCA_034641835.2 Pinus albicaulis | reverse complement strand
AATTTTACAATAATACTCTAAAACATTTCTGTCAATTTGAAAATAAGATTTTCTTTTACACTCATGGTATAAAGATAAAATTTTAAAATTTTCCTATACTAAAACTAAATTCTTAAGTTTTTAGAAAAAATTGATATAATTTTCACATTTGTCAATATTATTCTTAATAAATTTATTTGTCAATAATATCCTTAATCCTTAATAGATTTATCGGTGTAAACTAATTCAGGCCATCCAAAATATTAAACTCTCCTATATAAGAGTATAACTTTATAAATACAAATTAATGTTAACTAAAACTAATTGAACTAACGCCATCCAAAATATTCAACTCTCCCATGCCTAAGTGAAACTATCTAAACACCAATTAATGTTAAAGAAAACTAGTTCAACTAATCCCTTGAATTAGACTATAATAATATTTTGTTATACATTATTTAAATTCTTAAATTCTAGGAAATGATAAAGTGATGAATGAGACAAATGATAATATATAATCAAAGTGTAATTAGTAAATAAATAAATAAATAACCTCCCTTGAAATACTAGTCATAGCAGTGGTCAAAGTGGAAACACCCTCCATATATTTAGATTTTTATACTCATTTTATTAGGTATTTTATTTTTATATTTAATTCATTAATAAGTGCCAAAATTTGCATTTAAATTTTTTTTTTTAAATTATTTATATAAATTTAATTGAATATTATTAAATATTTTATTAATTATAATTTAATTTTAATATAAGTTGTTTTTAGTGTTATTTTTGAAAGTTTGTGGATTTTTTTGGTTTATGTTTTCTAAAATCCAGGCTCTACACTCTCTAGGAAGAAAGACATGTTGTTAACCATTAGGCTCACTCAATCTATATAATTATTATTATTATCATCCAATTTTAAGGTCATGACCAAACCAAACACTGATGTAGGAGTCCCCTTGTTTATGGAACAAGGGACTCACCTCCCCTCAACAATTATGTAAACCATTAAAACCCCTAGGGTCAAGCCAACCCATATATAAAACAATTATTTTAAGAATTAATATAGATATGTTTTAAGCACTGATCTAACTTGAGCAGGGATTAAATTTCTTCTTTGTAATTTTTCATTGTTTAAATCTTATTTTTGAATGCTATAGAGGTTACAAAAAATGTGCATTGAAATGGTTTTTTGGTTATTACTATATTTTCAAGTATAAGTGAATATTAATTTACATTAAACTATTTGATTCATAACCCACATGGCGAATTTTATTTTATAATACTTTAAAATATATTATTTTAACATTTTTCTCATTATAGATATATATGAAGTTGTTATCACCTGTTCACATATTTTTTTAAATATATAAGGTTTAAAAATTGTACTCACATAATTTTTTTGTTTACTACTAATTACTTTTCATGAAATTTTATTAGGTCATATGGACAACTAATTAAGCATGCATATCATATTTCTTTTTTCTTTTTTATTATAGCTCACAGTGTTTTTCTATTTAGAGTATATTGTATTCAATAAGGTGTTTTGAACCAATTTCTTCAGCTGTGGAGATAATTTGAGAGGTATTTGAGCTTTTCCCTCATATTCTTGTTTCTAAGGGTATGATTATAAAGAAAATTGGAGGTTGAGCTTAGATAAGGAAGTAAAACCCTAAAAAATAATATTTGTTCTACACATTGCTGAACCATTAACATCATTGCAACCTCACCATCTCCTCTACCCCTTTTCACATCATTCCACAAGCAGTGTCAATTATTTTTAAAGATCTTGAGGAAAGGGTTCAAAAAAAATGTTTGAAGAAGAGAATGGTGATAATAGTGAGACAAACCAAAGGCCTAAAGGGCAGTAGAGGAAGGGTGGGAAGCCAAATAGGTTTGAACCTATAAGCACTAAAGAGATGATAGCCTCTCCTACTATATTTTCCTTTTTTCAAGAATTGGGATGCTATGGAATTTGTGAGAGAGTGCAAAAGATCCAGAGTCACCCTCAATTGACCAAGTTATTTGTTGTAAACCTTCATAACAACCAATTATACCTAGCTGGGGTGAAGTTTAAGCTAACCACCAATGCATCTCTAGGGCCACTAGAATACCTTGCATAGGAGAAAGGTGGTTCAAACAAATGCATTTGGACCTAAGAAACTATCACCCATTCTTGAAACCAGGTTGTCAAGCTGATTGCAAAACCATTTTCCCCTTCTCTCATCTATTGGAAATATATGCTCTCCTAATGAAGATCATTATGAAATACTTCACCTATGATGGTAGGTTCTCTAAAGTCTATTCCTACCACATAATACTCCTCATGCATTTCATGAAAACCAAGCTGCTACATGTGCCCTACTACCTTTGTAAAAGTATCGAGAAAATGTCTTCCATCATGCAAAAGAGGCCTCCATCCCAACAAATTTCAAGCCTTTTTCATCATTCCCTCATCAAAGTGATTGTCTCACACCAACTAGAAGAACAAGGCATCACATGGGAGGTTTTCATCACCCATGATGATTTCACAACTCCACAGCCTATCCCTCTACAAATTTTCCCATCATCATCTCAAATTCCTCCTCACACACCTCCATCACCCTCCACTAACCTTGGTTCATCCTCTTCACATGAATCATTTCCTAAAATAAACTTTCCTCATTCACCTTCCCCTAAGAAATCAAAAAATGAAGAATGCAGTGAAGGAGAGGAAGATGACCAAGAATAAAGTAGTGAAGGAGAGGAAGATGACCAAGAATAAAGCAGTGAAGGAGAGGAAGATGAAAATGAAGAAATTAGTCAAGGCAAAAAGGAAAAATAAAGTGATAAAGATAGTGAAAAAGAAGAATGTATTGACGAAGAGAAAACAGAGATGAAAGTAGTGAGCCCAATGATGAGAAAAAGGACCAAAACAGTAGGTCAAATGATGAAGAGGATGACTTCAAAGATACAAGGACAGAGGTAGCTTCTCAAGAGGAAAACAGTGAGCTAGAAAAAGAGGAAAACAATGAGCTAGAAAAAGAGGAGAACAGTGAGCCTAATGACCATCAAAAAACAAATGAGAGTCAAGGAGAAGAAGTAAATGATGAAGAAAGTGACACTGAAAATACAAAGGACATTGGAGCTGAGGCATATGCTAGCAGTAAAGAAGACAAAGATGATAGTGGTAAATATCGAAAATGTAGCCAATAAGCAGAGTTTGAAAGTGATTTCAGTGAGCAAAAAAATAAAGATCATGAGCCGAATAATGAAGATGATGAACATGATAGTGAAGAAGAAACCAGCCTAGAGAACTCACCTAGTGAAGAAGAAAGTGACCATCAGAGTAAGGGAAAGACTAATGAGGGTGCCCAAGACAGTAACCCTACAAAGAGTACAAACAATAATACAAGGGTTGAGTTAGATAGTGAATAGAATGGGTCAAAAGATGAAGAAGAGGACAGTCATGGAGATGAAGATATACCAAGCAATGATAAAGACACCTCTAGCATCGCAAAAATAGAGGATGACAGTCCTAAGGGTCTTAACAGTGGTGATGGCATAAGAGATAATGAGAATGCTTATCAAAAGGGCAGTCAAGAGCAAGGTGAGAAAGATGCACACACAAAGATCATCCATAAGTAGAAATGCAGTCCTAAGGTCACTAATGAACAAGGTTTGCGAGTGAAACTTGTTGCACCTTTCCCCATTACCTATCAAAGAGGAGAGAGGCATGTGTTTTCTTACTCCAAAGGGAAAGGGGGCATGCCATCCTCCTCAACTCAAAGGAAAGACAAAGGTAAGCAACAAGTGAAAGAGGAAGAAGACAATCATGAAGAGGTAAGAGAATTTGAGCTCATTCACATAGACAGTGATGAGGAAAATGAGACAACAATTGAAAACTCTCTCCTACAAGATAGGAATGCACAGATCAAGGACTTGGAATTTGAATTAGAAAGGTCAAAGGATCTCATTCACTTATTGCAGATGCAAAACAAACTAATGAGTGGCCAGCAGGCCATCTATGAAGAAAGGGCTCTCAAATACCGGAAAGAGGCTCAAAGAGCACAAGTGAATTTGCAAGAGTATATGGGCACCTGTGAATAAAGTGAGGATGAGGAGGGTCAATCTAGAAGGAGGCCTCGAACTATGGGTCTAAGAAAGGCTTTGGCATGAGAGAGGGAGCAAGAATCAGCCCAAGCACAACAATTTCCCCTCACTGAACTCCTTGCCATAGAAATTGAGCATAACAGGGAATCATGGCTTGAGAGGGCCAACATACATCTTGAGACAAAACTGGAGAAGGCCAACAAATATTTTAACTTGCAGAGGAGAATGACTAAGCACTATGAACGAAGAAACCACTTTGCAAGGAAAAAACTCAAAACTGCCCAAAATGAGGGCCCAACACCAAAAGAAGAAAAATACCAAGCTAGGCTTGGTATTTTGGCTCAATATTCTCTATAGATCTCCCAGGACCCATGAGGCACCTACCTACCAAATTTGGGAGAAATTGAACAACTTTTTGTTTTTTTCAAATTTTCAGGCTAGGAGCGCAACACACCCTGTGCTGCGTTTTTTCCCAAGGCATCTTCAGGAGGGGAGGTTTGTATTTTTTCATTCCCCATCATTAGAGGATTATTCTCACCAATTTTTAGCTGAAATGGAGTTGTTTTGATCCCCCAAAAGGTTCAAAAACACTCATTTTTTCACCATTCTGCCCACTTTTCTGAGCATGTGTTGTGCTCCTGGAAGTCTTGAAAATTTCACTTTTTGGACTACTTGCTGAGGCGAGATTCTAGAGATGAAGGTATATCTTGAAATCAGACTTCAATTTCTTTCCAACGAGCCATCACGAAGCCTTTTCCGACATCAGGAAGGCCTCCAAAACACTACTTCAAAAAGGTCTATTTCTATGCTGCGCTACTAGCATAATTTCAATTTTTGACACAGTGTGCTGTGCTCCTGTAGATGACAGGGCAGAATGTGCGTTTGGAAATTTTTCATATGATTTTCAGTCCTTAAAAGTCAATCATGCTATTTTTGGCCAGAAAATATAGTTGTTAGATATTTTTGTGCCTTGGGCCTTGCAAGGCTTCAAGGACAACTTAGGATATTTCTTGTTGGCCAATAGGCTTCTCGATACTCTCTTCGGTCTTCCTCCTCCTTTCTTATTATTTATAGCATGAGGATTCATTGTAAATGGTTGGGAACTTGATATTTTTAAGAGAAATACATGGTTTTTGGAAGTTGAAGAAAAATTTAGTGTTGTGGAGCTTGTGGATGGATTGCCTTGATTGATGGTGATGAAGGCTTGCTTGCAAGATCCCTGAGTTTAGTTAATGGTGATGTATCTCTCATATGTTCATATTTTTCTTGTTTTCATATGTCCATATTTATATATCGAAATAGCTCAGAAAAGTATAGGATGAGAAATGTTGCTTGAGGCACCTCAGTCCTCCTGTTAGCTATGGTTTTCATGTTTTCTTCTGCTGGGTTAGCTTAAGGAATTCTTCATTACTCGTTAGGCCCACCTAAGCTTGTATATTTCATTGTTGGATTAATATGCTAGTTTATAAACATGATTCATGGTAAGCCCTGCTTGTTTAAGGCTATCTAAAATCTGTCTTGAAATCTCTCTTTGATGTATTGATTGCTAGGGTAAGTAAAAGAGGTCTTGTTTCGATCTTGCCCTTTGAATATGCTTATCAGTTTTCCTCGAAATTATTTATAGTTTAATGAATGATGTTTAGGCATTCCATATTCATTTATTGATGCTATTTGTCTCTTATATGTTTTCAAATCTTGAAATTTGAATCATTGAAGTTAGATAAGTTGTCTTGCTTCCTTGTTTTACTTGATTGTTTATCTTGAAAGTTTATTTGTTTAAAAGTATTGTCACTGAGTAAATGGTGTGCCCTATCTCATGATTAGTATCTTTTGCTTATCAATATTAAAGACCTCCCTATTCATAGGTATTTGACAAAGGATTCTTAACTGCCCTTTGCCCTACCTTGGTTCCCAAACTTATTTTCCATTTCACTTCACACATAAACATAAAAGATCCATTAACTGCAGTAGATTTTCCCTGTGATGTACCCCGATTCGCTACTAAGATATCATTAAATTCATAGACTCCATTTCCCATTGATTTGATAACCTCTCACTCCACCTATCCTACTTGATCATCTTACTCCAACCCAAAACAAGAAAACAAACCTACACTTAACAACTAGCCTAAAATCAATCACCCAAAGTAAACAAGCTCACATCCATCGCATAATAGAGACAACCCTCTCTGAGTCTAGGACGCCTAGGTCCTAGGACTCCTAAGACTGGCCTGATGTTACCCTGTCATTTGGTTTACCAATCTGTTAAATCATGAGACACTAACATCTCTCTCTCTCTCTCTCTGCCCCCACCCCACCCTTGCGCTCTCTCTCTTTATATCCCACCCTCGTGCTATATCTCCCTATCTCACTCTCCCCCACCATCGTTCTCTCACTCTCTCGCTCTCGCTCTCTATCTCTCATCCTCCCATCTCTTTCTCTCCCCTCTCCATCTCTCTCTCTTGACCCCTACCTCTCTCTCTATCTCCCCCCATATCTCCCCCCCCCCTCTCTCTCTCTCTCTCTCTCTCTCCCCCCTCACTCTCTCTCTCCCTCTCACCACCTCTCTCTCTCCCCTCTCTATCTCTATCCTCCATCTCCCTCCCCCCCCCCTCTCTCTCTCTCTCCCACCACCTCTCTCTCTCTCTCTCTCTCTCTCTCTCTCTCTCTCTCTCTCTCTCTCTCTCTATCACACGCACACACGCACACACACACCCTTTCTCTCTCTCTATCTCTCTTCATCTCCCTCTCTCCCTCTCTCTCCCTCCATCCCCCCTTCTCTCTCTCTCTCCCCCTCCATCCCCCCTTTCTCTCTATCCCACCTATGTATCTCTCTCTCTCTCTCTCTCTCGTCCCTCCTTCTCTCTCCCCCACCTCTCTCCCTCCCTCGCCCCCACCCCCCCCCCTATATCTCTCACACACACACACTCACACTCCCTCCCTCCCTCCCTCACCCCCCCTCCATCCCCCCCTCTCTCTCTCTCTCTCACTCACTCTCTCCCTCTCTCACCCCTCCATCTATCTCTCTAACACACGCTCCCTCTCTCTCTCTTTATCTCTCACACACACATTGTCCCTCTCTCCCCCCCCTCTCTCTCTCCCCCACCCCCCCCCCCTCTCTCTCTCTCTCCCACCCCCCCCCTCTCTCTCTCTCTCTCTCTCTCTCTCTATCTCTCTCTCCCCCTCGCTCTGTCTCTCCCTATCACCCCCTCTATCTCCCCCCCACCCCACTATCTATATCTCTATCTTTCTCTCTCTCTCTCTCTCTCTCTCTCTCTCTCTCGTAGCCCACTCTCTTTATCTCTCCTCTCGATCTCCCTCCCTCTCTCTCTCTCTTCCCTCGCTCTGCCCCCCCCTCTCTCTCTCTATCTCTCTTCCCCTGCTCCCCCCCCCTCTCTCTCTCTCCCTCTCTATTCCCCCCCCCCTTCTCTCTCTCTCTCTCCCTCTCATCCCCTCTCTCTCTCTCTCTCTATCTCTCTCTCTCTCTCTCTATCTCTCTCTCTCTCTTTGTCTCTCTCTCTTCCCCTCTTTCTATCACCACCCTCTCTCTCTCTCTCTCCTAGCAGAAAATGAAGAACAGATACCCCATCCCCATGATTAATGTGCTGATGGATGAGCTGCGGGGATTGAAGTTATTTCCCAAAATCAATCTGAGGTCCGGGTACCATCAGATCAAGGTGAGGACTAGGATGTCCGGCGACTAAGGCAGAAGATGCCAATTATACACTTCGAGTGCTTGGTGATGCCATTTGGGATAACCAATGATTCAACCACTTTTCAGTCTTGTATGAACCACATATTCCATGGTCACTGAGGAAGTTTTTGTTGGTGTTCTTTGACGGCTTTCCCATTTAGAACCGCACTCTGGAGGAGCATTTGCAGCATATTGAGGCAGTATTACACATTTTGGAGGAGCAACATTTTTATGCCATACTCTCCAAGTGTGAATTTGTACTTACATATATGCTCTACCTAGGGCATATCATTAGAGTATATGGTGTAAGGGTCCACGAGGAGAAGATCTTTCCCATTCGGGATTGGCTGGTACCAAGGATTGTGACAAAAATTTGGGGCTTTGCAGGAATTGCACCTACTATAAGTTTGTCAAGGCATTTTCTGAGCAAGCAACACCCCTCATGGATCTCACCATGAGAGGAGCCTTAGGATAGACAGACACTGTGTAGAGGGCCTTTGAAAGGCTAAAGGAGGTAATGAGCAACTGTCGAGTGTTTCCATTACTAGATTTCATGCATCCCTTTGTGCTAGAGTGTGATGCTTCAGGAGAGGGAGTTGGCACACTGTTGATGCAAGGAGGTCACCCTATAACTTTCGAGAGTTAGAAGCTCTTGCCACATGAGAGGTTGTATTCAATATACGACAAAGAGATGCTGGCCATCATGCATGCGTTGGACAAGTTCCAACAATATTTGGTGGGCAACAAATTTCGGGTGAGGACAGACCACAACAGTATCTAGTTTTTTCTTGAGCAAAAGCAGTTGTAGGAGAGGGAACAAAAGTGGGTTATCAAAATTCAAGCTTATGACTTCGACATCAAATATGTCCAAGGGAAGAAAAATGTGGTATCTGATGACTTATCACATAGACGAACTATATTGTTCCTGATGAGCATTGATACAGATTGGAGGGCCCAACTGTTAGTAGATTATTCTAAGGACCGTTGTGCATGTGAGATACTAGATGGGTAGTTGACCGATGATAGTTATCGGGTGATGGATGACGTCATATATTACCAGAACCTCTCAGCTCAAGGAGAATATTTTTCATGCGGCATACGATTCATCGATTTTAGGTCATCAGGGATTCACCAAAACATATCAGGCCATCAGAGAGAGGTTCTCATGGAGAGGCCTCAAGGCAGACGTACTCCGACATGTTAGGGAGTGCGAATTTTTCCAGAATAACAAAGGATTGTTAAGCAGAAATCCCAACCTCGTCCTCGAGGGACTTCAAGCTCCTGCTCAGAAGAGGAGTCCTTCGATCTTGTGAGCAGATTTTAGTATTCCAGAATTTTTCCATTTCCAACCCTCTTAAGCAGCGTAGAAACCCAGTGACTTACGCAGTGCAACAACAGAGAGATCCAAAGGAGGGTAAGATTCCATAGCATTGTCGCTTGGAATCCAATAATGGGATCGACCCTTCAACAGTTGAGCTACAGAGGAGTTGTTGCGGCATTTTATTTTCCAGTTCAGTTCATATCACTGCATACCTAGTAGTAGTGTGTTTTCATGCCCTAGGAATATGATTTTTCGGGGTTTTCCAATCCATAAATCCTTTCTCAGTTTTTCTGGGTTTTGTGAGTAGAATTCTGTGTCCAAATCTCAACATTTTCCGAGCACCAGAATAGACTCATATAAGCACCCCTTTTCAGCCAACAACAACTTTTCTAACATTTCTAGCAGGGGCAGCACAGTGAGGGTCTCCAACAGAGCAGCAGTTACGCAGTGTTCTTAGTGGGGGAACTTGAGCGTCATTCTAGTCATCTCTATTGGCTTGAGTGCTATCATTATTGAGCATTGTTGTACTTGTATTCCACCTCCTTATTAATAAATTGGCCCAGCTATTTTTGGTTCTATTCATGGTGTTTTGATATCCCAAAATTATTGTTTTTATTTTCTTTGTATTACTATCGTTTTCTGATTTCAAATATTACAATATGGAATTTTTTAGTTGATTGAAGAATTGATGTTCCGTTTTGAACATTCATTCGCATATGATGTGTATAAAACATGATTGAATTCATGATTTAGCTGCTTCACTCATAATTTCCACCAAACATCTTTTATTTGTTCTACTCTTAATGGTTGAGATATTTGTCCCATGATATGTAGCTTCATGAATGAACTGATGATGTTTGAGATTAGTATTGACGAGCACATTTGGGTGTTTCCTTAGTATGAGATCAGCCATGATAT
>JAXQQM020087233.1:230000-242500 GCA_034641835.2 Pinus albicaulis | reverse complement strand
GATAAAAGAAAAAGAGGCATCCATATATATATATATATACAGATTCCCTCAAGAAAAAGCATGATCACAGCTTACCACCACAACGTCTATAACCAAAAAAGGAGCGGATCATTTTTACCAAATGTGATTCAACGTACGAATTTTTACCATTTAACAATCACAGTTTAACACAATACCAAATATAATTCAACTTACGAATTTTTACCATTGAACAACCAAATACATTTTTCCATTCAACAACAAAATACCAAATATAATTCAACTTACTAATTTTTACCATTGAACAACAAAATACATTTTTCCATTCAACAATACAATACCAAATATGATTCCACTTACGAATTTTTACCATTGCACAACAAAGTACATTTTTCCATTGAACAACAAAATACCAAATAATTCAACATAGGAATTTTTACCATTTAACAACAAAATACATTTTTCCCATTCAACAACACAATACCAAATATGATTCAACGTACTTAAGAATATCAGATATCAAATATGATTTTGTTTGTTGTTGATTTTCCAATTCAAGAAAAATATCAGATATCAAATATGATTTTGTTGGTTGGTGATTTTCCCATTCAAGAAAAATATCACATATCAAATATGATTTTGTTTGTTGGTATGCCTCATTAAACTTGCTCAAAAGACTGTAGTCACGTTTCGTTATTTTGAGATCAGGGCAAGAAACAGATGACTTCGTTATTTTGAGATCAGGGCAAGAAGATCGAAAGAAAGGTAAACGAGATCAGGTCAAGGCAAGAAGATTGAAAAAAAAAGAAAACGAGATATAACATTCACATATATAAAATTGAAAGAAAAGTAAAAATTAAAAAGAAAATCGAAAGAAAAGTAAAAATTAAAAAAAATTAATGGGATTGGGTAGCCAGAACCGAACAGAGCAATTAAAGATTAAGGATCAAAGGGAAATTAGGCGAGACAGATACTAAAGGAGGAGATGTAGAGGTAGTTCAGAGATGAACTCACGTCTAGATCCAATCACTAATCCAGAGGTATAAAAATCTGATAGGACAGGTGAGGGGAAAGTCAATTGCAGGAATTTTTACCATTGCACAGAAAAGTACATTTTTCCATTGAACCACAAAATACCAAATAATTCAACATACGAATTTTTACTATTGAACAACAAAATACATTTTTCCCATTCTACAACACAATACCAAATATGATTCAACGTACCTAAGAATATCAGATATCAAATATGATTTTGTTTGTTGGTGATTTTCCCATTCAAGAAAAATATAACATATCAAATATGATTTTGTTTGTAGGTATGCCTCATCAAACTTGCTCAAAAGACTGTAGTCACGTTTAGTTATTTTGAAATCAAGGCAAGAAACAGATGACTTCGCTATTTTTGAGATCAGGGCAAGAAGATCGAAAGAAAGGTAAATGAAATCAGGTCAAGGCAAGAAGATTGAAAAAAAAGTAAAACGAAATATAACATTCACATATATAAAATTCACATATATAAAATTGAAAGAAAAGTAAAAATTAAAAAGAAAATCGAAACAATAGTAAAATTTAAGATGATAGAAGAAGAGGAGGGGACGTAGAGGTAGTTCAGAGATGAACTCACGTCTAGATCCAATAACTAATCCAGAGGTACAAAAACATGACAGAACAGGTGAGGGGAAATCACATCAAAACAGGGGAAGGTCAATTGCAGGAATGACAGATTGATATGGTGGGTCATGGGTTTTAATGAGGAAGGACAAGAACATTGAAAACTCAATTCTACTTTAAATTGAAGAATATAAAATAAATACCAGAAACACATACCTGCAACAAATACTTTCTTATTCCCTCCTCTCAATTGATGACACAACGTCTTTCATTCGTCCATGCATCCATCCCTTCTCGCTGATGGTCAATTCAGTCGTCTCTATTAAAAGCTACAGACAAAGACTCACCAGATAAAACACACACTTGCAGTCACAGTTACCGAAAACATTGACATTATACAGTTACAGAGAAAATAGATGATAGAAGAAGAAGAGGAAGATGTACAGATGATAAAAGAAGAATTGAAGGATGAACTTGGAACATACAGATGATAGAAGAAAAAGAAGATGAACTTGGAGCTATTCCTTGAGAGGCAGCCATATATATATATATATATATATTCTCCCTCGAGAAAAGCTTGATGGACCGTTAAAAGGAGCGGATCACAGCTTACCACCACAACGTCTATAACCAGAAAAAGCTTGATGGACCGTTAAAAGGAGCGGATCACAACTTACCACCACAACGTCTATAACAAAAAAAAAAGCTTGACATGCTTTTCAAGAAATTCTTTTTCCACATCCACGTCATCTGGTTCAAACCAGTTGGGTTTTCTTAAATTTAAATTTTGAATGTTGACGGTTGAATTTGAATTTAAGGTGTAATCTTTGATATTCGGTAATAATAAGTACTTTATTAATCTTGGCGGAGGCCCTTTCTGGTCCTCTGCCTTCTGCTGTTAACAACTAGGTGTGCGTTCCTCCACTGTTTCCATTTCCAATTAGAGCGTTTTTTCTGTCCAATTTAGATGATGCAGTAACTCTGTCGGGTGTCAACACCGGGAGACGACGAAGAGGGGGTTCGATTCATGCATGGAGACCCGGGAGTTCCGATGTCTTCGTGGGTTTAGCAATTACCCTATTTAAGTGTAATTAATATTTGTAAAAGATTGGATTAATTGGGTAAATTAAAAAATAATTGAATTACAAAAAATAAAACACAAAGCTGGTAATCTCATAAATATCATTCATTTACAGTAATTACAATCACTTACTGTAGCTACAATCCGACGTGGGAGAGTGGACTAGAATGGACTCGCGTCTCTTCTATTATATTCTATTATATTGTTATATTCCTAAATTATATTATTCTTTACTAATATGTATCATATTTTATTTTAGTTGAAGTGGAATCACTATCACAATCATCAGAATGTATGGCTTTTTATTTTAATTAAATGGTTCTTAAATTATATTTATTCTTTAATAATATATATTTTATTTTATTTTAGTTGGAGTGGAAATGTAAAGTTTCTTTTCCATTTAAATCGTTTTTCTAAAGAAATATAGATATAATAATTATGATAAATGTTTATTAAAATAAAAATTGATTAAAAATTCAAATAGGTATTTTGAAATTTTTAATTTTTAATATAAGGTAAGAGGTTAAGAAAATTCAAATTATTGTCAATAATTTGAAATTACATTTTAATAGGAGTATATAGACAAAGTTTCCAAGTGAAAAGTGATTTTTTCTATTTTCATTTTTTTTTTTTTTTTTTGTTAATTCCGTAGGACCTGTCTTTTCTATTATTGAGAGCAAGTTGCCATCTTAAAAAGTTAAAGGCCAACCAAAATCGGATACTCGTTTCGATCTATACGTAGCAACTAGAACTACGCGACTATGTCCATAATACTTACATATACGAGCAACAACTATAATATCGCTGAACAAAAAACATATATAAACAAAAAGAAATTAAGAAGCCTAGCCATCATAAGAGTGCACGAGAGTGGATCTTCGACAGAGATGACCCAAACAAGTCCACCCATCGCATATCTCGCAGTCTGCTCTTCAATGCGTCCAATACGATCATTCATGCTTCTACTGAATCTTGGTCATGGTAGTCATGTCCAATTTGATATGGTTGAGCTCAAATAACGGCGAGGAATGAGCATCCCATTCCTTCATACTCATGAGAGCTTGGGCAAGAAGACATTTAAATCGCCAATACATCTTTCTTGTTTCTTTCGGAAAAGGGATACCACTGCCCCTAGTGCTACCAGGGTCTAGCGAGAAATCCATGGTGTCTCGGCTAGTCTTTGGAGATCTACGCCGACTTCCAAACTACTGCTTCTCCCGATCTTGTATATTCTTACGAATAGGGGAAACGGGTGCTAGAAGTGTACAAATTAACCAAACTTTCAACCACCTGTTCATTGGTTTTACGCCCTCTCTTACTAGAGCGTGAACAGATTTTTGTTGCTTTCCCCTTAGCTCTTGATTTGGAAGGTCGGAAAAGTTGATTTTGTCATACTAGCACCCGAAATCACGTGATAGACAAATAGGCAACGAGAGCGGAATAGTAAGGGGTGGGAATCGAAAATATGTATGAGAGTTTTGAAGAGGTGCATAGTGGCAAAAATGCGATAAGCCAAACAAAATTAGCTCGCGCACGAAATGGGTCATATTGACCAAGTATATGCCTCATACGGGAAAAGGCGGAGAAGAGACCCAAAACCTCACGAAGCTGGCATACCACGGCGAAACGCCCTGTATTGCCGCAAAATAGCCTTGCATAGTAGGCGAGGGAGAAGACTTGCAAAGACAAAAGATTAAACGAGGGAAATAAACCCACATCATAATTCTTGACAAACCATATCGCAGAGAAGATGTAACGAACCCCACGAGGCGGTAGATGAAATAAAAAAACCCCCGCCTTTCCACCAACCAGTTTTGCGTAGTAGCCAGGGGAAAAGAGTTGCATAGATAGAAGAAAAAGCGACAAAATAAACCCAAAGCAGAATTTTGCAGAAACCATATCATACAACAATTATTAAAAACCGGATGCAGAAACAAGGATCAATCTTCTCATCATCATGTAAACCCATCACCTTTGAGGAATCCATGTCGTATTGCGGAGAATGAACGGTGTTAACGGGATAAAAGAAAGGTAATACATACCAAAACGCTCTAATGAAATGCTAAAGCCGACGGAAAGCACCCCCAAATGATCTGTTATGCTGTGGCAACCCACAAAATTCAACCAAAAAGAAAATACAAATGAAAATAAAACCGAAAGCATGCAACCGACTATGAAGAGCCATCTCATCGGCATGCGAAGGTATGATTACTATCAATCATGTCCTCATGCGAGATCTTGAGCATAATGAGCAAATGACGACTGGCTCAAGCGGTTAAGGGATACGACACCGAAAGGCTCGGCACGCACCTTGATCGGGGGTTGTTTCGCATATCTACGGCTCGAAGATCTCTGTCTACTATAAGTTGCGAAAGAGTAAAATTCAACATTCCAATCCCTAGCGAGAGGAGTGATATCTAGAGTGTCGATCACGATTCGACAACCCCAATTTTCCAAATAGTCAAATTTGCTTCATTGCAATCTCTTCGTATGTGAGACGGAATAATGTAATGTAATTGAGGGACCAAAGCTTCGAATTTCTTGTAGCAAAGTTTACAGTGCACCAACTTTTACTAATTTTATCCCGATTTATACCTTCTTGAAGTTTAGTGAAAGCTCCAACAACCATAGCAGAGTCGCCTTCAACAATAAACCGATGGAAGCATGTTCACGCTACGCTATGATTAATCCATGGTGAAGAGAAGTTAATTCTGCTTCATTGTTCATAGCATACCCCAAATCCCAGAGCATAAACCCGGCATACTTCACCATGGGAATTTACGAACACACTTCCTATACCAACTTGCCCAGGGATTGCCTTTAGAGGCCCCATCGAAATTAAATTTGATAAATCCCAAAGTAGGCGATTGCCAACATTGAGGGATTTGTAGCCGCGGAGGTCGAACTTCTAGAGATTAGCTTGCTAACATTTGTGGATGGAGGTTTAGCGATGCAAAATTTGTACTTCAAATCCTTTTGCCTTCCAATCATCTTGGAGCCATTTTTCAACCGGGATAGTTTCTCGGAGGTTGGCAAGCACCTTTTTCCCAAATCTTATAGTTAGTAATGTCCTCCCCTTGGAAAATTCGATGATTACGTTCCTTCCCGAGAGATCCCAAATTAAAAAACCCGAGTACCAATTGCCATGCTCGATTTAAAGCCACACATTTATATCCTACTTTTTTGCCAATTCAAAACGGTGTTAATCACAACGGCGGGGATCACGGTACGGTGCGCTCGAAGGTAAATTCTAAACTGCGCCAAAGAGGTACAACATAATCACGGCTATTAAAAAAATATGGTCGGTGGTTTCATTGGCTTGTACTGCAAAAGAAGCATGCGATGGGCCTATCATTCCTCGATTTTGCATATTGAACCACGTGAGAATTTTACGATGACTAACCGACCATAAGAAGTAAGCCACTTTTGGCCGGTGAAACATGGACCGGATTTTCTTCCAAATAGGAGAACGAGGAACATGATTATGATGACCTTGGATATGATAACCCTCATTAATAGTAAACATTTCTTTTGGTTGATAGCCCCAACGAAGGATGTACTGTCCTGGTTTGTATCTTGATTTTCTGGTCTACATCTCACGGTCATAATTATGCCATTGCAGAGTGTCGGTGCGCCGAGTCCATGCCACTTTCTCTTTCCATTTCCACCGAGTGAGTTGGGCGATGCTTGGGTCCAATAATTGGAGACCAATCGGTGGTGTGGAGTATTAGTAAATAAGAAGAGTTCGGCAAGATCTAAGCAAGTAAATAATTTCTCTCTTTGTTGCCATGAATCCTCCCAAAAAAGAGTAGTTGTGCCATCCCTCACTTCCCAAAAGCTATCTTTAGCGAATAAGAAATCGGTTGCCCGCTACAAGATTCCAAATCGCCCGATCCTTTAGGAACAACATCAATTTTAAATTTTGTAGCAATAGTCGGGGCATCTCATACTTTGTTTCCCATAGTGTCTTCCACAATTCATTTCCCCCCTTGGAGCCACCGCCACCGAGTTTTGCACCCATCACTTGATTAAGGAGTAAGGGATCATGAAGACCTAGCCCCCCCCTAGCGGATTTATATTTAATCGAGTGTACTGCCACGATACTAAAGGCCACTTCCTATTATTTTGCGATCCTTGCCAAAGAAACTTTGTAAAGAGACCGACCAATTGATTACGGATACTTTTCAGGGGCTGCTCTACCGAAAGTTGATATATAGGAATAGATTCGAAGCTGATTTCAATAAAATTAGTCGACCGGGAGCATTAAGAACTTGAAACACCCAGTTTTCGAATTTTTGTTCCATCTTTATAATGAGATCACACCAATACGCAACTCTTAAGCTTGGGTTTTACATAATGGTACACCCAAGTATTGCATGAGGGAAAGAACCAATACGAAAACTAAGGAGACGAGCAAGGTACTCGTTGACAAGCATTGTTGATATTAAAGAAATAAACATGAGATTTATCTTTGTTCACAAGCATACCTAAGGCCTCCATAAAGATATCCAAAATAGAAAGAATTTTTTTCGATCTCACGGATTGAAGCTTCACAAAGAGTAAGATATCATCAACAAATTGTTGATGAGTCGGAGTAATAGTAGGACCCGAGTTTCAAACCATGCGGCTAGCGCTGCGAGAGAAGGCTTTAAGTAGACAACCAAGCCCTTCTACGAGCTATGATAAACAATAAAGGAGATAAAAGGATCTCCCTGGGAAAAGGCCTCTTGAGATATTAAAGAGGTCTGTGATGGAATGCCATTAACAAGAATAGAGAAATTCGGTGTCGATATAAAAGAGAAAAGCCATTGCAACCAATGCTCGATCGAACCCAAAACTCTTAAGAACTACCAAAAGGTAGGACCGACTTATACGATCATATGCTTTTGCTAAATCTAATTTCATCATCATACCTTTAACCCATTTGGTTTTGTAACGAATGAATGGCTTCTTGAGCGATAACTATCCCATCCGGAATTTGGCGACCTGTAACAAAGCCAATTTGCTCTGGGGAAATAAGTTGCGGAAGAAGGGGTTTAAGGTTCGTTGGTCAACCCGCTTCGATTGTGTTCACCCGACCCGGTTTCAAATCCCATCGCGACCAAATAAAATTTTCGCCTATTCGTAGGAATATACAAGATTGGGAGAAGACGAGTTTGGAAGCCGGCGTGAGATCTCCGACACTAGCGAGACACCATGGATTTCTGCTAGACCTTAGTAGCACTAGGGGTAGGGTATCCCTTTTCAACAAGCTGTAAATATGTATTGGCGATTTGAATGTCCTCTTGCCCAAGCTCTCATGAGTATGAAGGAACGAGGATGCTCATTCCTCGACTGTTATTTGAGCTCAACGATATCAAAGCTGGACATGACTACCATGACCAAGATTCGGTAGAAACGAGAATGATCGTATTGGACGCATTGAAGCAGCATTGCGAGATATGCAATGGGTGGAGTTGTTTGGGTCATCTGCGAAGATCCGGCCCTTTGTGCACTCTTTTGATGCTTCTTAATTTCTTTTTGTTTATATATTTTTTTTGTTCGAGCGATATTATAGTTATTCTTGTCTACGTAAGTATTATGGACATAGTCGCGTAGTTCTAGTTGCTACGGATAGGCTAGAAATAGTATCAATTTTGGTTGGCCTTTAACTTTTTAAGATGGCCAACGGACTCCGGTTTCCCTTTGGGCAGGTTGAGGCTCTTCTCCTTGATGTATTTATTTGGCAACTTTCTCTCAATAATAGAAAAGACTCCTACAAAAATTAACAGTGTCAAAATTTGCATTTAAAATATATTTTTTTAATTGTTTATATAAATTTAATTGAATATTATTAAATATTTTATTAATTATAATTTAATTTTAATATAAATTGTTTTTTAGTGTCATTTTTGAAAGTTTGTGGATTTTTTTGGTTTATTTTTTCTAAAATCCACACTCTACACTCTCTTGCTTTGAAATTGCAATTTCTTGGGAGGAGAGACATGTTGTTAACCATTAGGCTCACTCAAGTTGTATAATTATTATTATTATCATCCAATTTTAAGGTCATGACCAAACCAAACATTGATGTAGGAGTCCCCTTGTTTATGGAAGAAGGGACCCACCTCCGCTCAACAATTATGTAAACCATTAAAACCCTACGGTCAAACCAACCCATTTAAAAACTCCTAGGGTCAACCCAACCCATATATAAAACAATTATTTTAAGAAATAATATAGATATGTTTTAAGCACTGATCTAACTTGAGCCAAGAGGGATCAAATTTCTTCTATGTAATTTTTCATTGTTTAGATCTTATTTTTGAATGCTATAGAGGTTACAAAAGATGTGCATTGAAATGGTTTTTTTAGTTATTACTATATTTTCAAGTATAAGTGAATATTAATTTACATTAAAATATTTGATTCATAATCCACATGGGGCATTTTATTTTATAAAACTTTAAAATATATTCTTTTAACATTTTTATCATTATAGATATATATGAAGTTGTTATCACTTGTTCACATATTTTTTTTAAATATATACGGTTTAAAAATTGTACTCACATAATTTTTTTGTTTACTTCTAATTACTTTTCATGAAATTTTATTAGATCATATGGACAACTAATTAAGCATGCATATCATATTTCTTTTTTCTTTTTTACTATAGCTCACATTATTTTTCTATTTAGAGAATATTGTATTCATATTTTAAGAGGTAACATGTATCAACTCCATGTTGAGCAAGGACATGCTTACACATTGCCTTCAGGCTCCCAAAAGAATGAGTCTCCCTACCCAATTATACATAAATAAAATAAATTATTCTCTCATTTAACATATTTAGAACTTCACCTCTTACTTACGAAAACAATTAAATGATAAAAATATAAGAACATGTCCTCAAATGTATGCACTACATATGTTTAATTAGTTTGATTTTATATATTTTTTATTAAAAATGTTAAAGTTATAATTGTTACTAATATGTTGTTAATTAAGATGTAATGTGAATAAAACAAAAGGAAACTATTAGATTCTTATTGGTTATTGTATGTCTTCAAATTATGAAATACATATATATTAACATAGTTTATTAAATTAAATAGTTAATAATATTTAGCAAACATTGAATCATAATAAGCATCAAAAAATTTAGCTTATAATATACTTATATTATCCAAAAATAATAATAATAAAATAAATAAATTATAACTTTATTTTTATATTTTTATTATTATTAATTGTAAAAAATTAATATATAATTTTAAAATAAAAAATATCACAAGTATTTTAATCATAAAAATTCAATCACACTTTGCAAAAATATTTGATATATATATATATATATATATATATATATATATATATATATATATATATATATATATATATATATATAGCTTTTATACAATTGATTATACCTATTGTAAATAGATACTCAAATACCAAATTTATAATTTACAAACATAACTACATTTTACAATATGAGAAATATTTACTTTATTTTATTGTAAATAGATACTCAAATACCAATTTTATAATTTACAAATATAATTACATTTTACAACATGAGAAATATTACTTTTTATAATTTACAAATATAACTACATTTTACAACATGAGAAATATTTACATTTATTTTCAAAGTATGATTAATTTTAAACCAAATATATAAATATCTTTCTCATAATTTATAAATGAAGTAACGGGTGATTAAAAATTTTTAATTATTCTTTATTTTAAATATTAAAATAATAAACATATAACTATTATATATCCAAAATAATTAGTAACATTCTTCAAAATTTAAAGCATATTCAATACTAAATGATATGCTCTCTAAAATGGCAGGTTGAATATTTAATATGACATGGTCAACGCAATCAAATGTTTTATTTAGGATATTATAATGGTTAAAAAATAAATAAAATATCCATATTATAGAAAAAAAAAATAAAAATCAAACGCAACTTAGTTGCTTTTGCAACCAGTTGGAGTGGTCCGTGGAACATTGTTTTAGCTAATTGGAGTGGTACATTTCGACTCGAAAAAAGGAAGAGTTGGTTGAAAGACGTGGCTCACGATCGGAGATATTTTTAACATAATCCAACCATACACAAACATTCTAATTAAAATGTTCGACGTGTAACACAAAATTTATAATCAAAATGTTGTACGTCTACAAAATTAAAATATGATCGTTGGAGTGGTCAATCACTGAAACTTTACCGTTAGAAACCAAAAGATGCACAAAAAAACTCGCCAATGCCGATCCTGAAGTTGAAATGCAATTTTCGAAATTTGAATTTCATCTAGTTGTTTCCGTCGGAATATGCAAAAAAAGCTAGTGGTAAAAAAAACGACCTCAAGTTGAAATGCAATTTAAATTTCATTGTGGTTTAGATATTTCTCTCCACTTCTCTCCCACGCGGCTTCATCGCATCTCTGTTTATATGTGTGCGGTGGGAATAGTACGTGATGAGTTGTATTTGGTAGCGGCAACGAGAGTCCATGGTGGGTTACGTTTGGTGGAGGGAACACCGATCCATTGAGGATTTTCTTTTGAATAAGGATGTTCCACCGCTTGACGAGGTAACATTGAGGAAGGCCATTGATCACTAGACCATAGGCCGTCCACTGTATGGACAAAGCGTGAGCTGCAAACAATGCTATTAGGGTAAGCACAAGTTGCCTATGCTATTGTCATTTTCTACACGCTTCACTAAATTTATTTTCAAATTGAAGGATATATTTAATTGATTTTTTTGAAGTTGAATGATACGATTAAAGATTTCGGTGTTGAAATAGTTCTTTATACACTTCATCGATTTTTTTTGAAATTTAGGGATATATTTCAACGATTTTTTAAGTTGAAGGATATATTTGAAAATTTCAGCATTGAAATAGTTCTTTATAATTTAAATGGTAAAGAGTTACAAGGCTTGTTGAATTAAATTTATTAGGTTAATTTCATATAACAATTTCTATTCGCAAAGATGTTTCTAATTAGAGTTAATAACACCATACTCGGGTTTCTGTATGCATACTCCGGTTCCTAGTTAGGCGATGCTTTATTGTTTACATATGATACTCAGATTTTTGTTTGCATTTCTTGGCTTTCGCTAGAATTTTGTTCTTGCCTTTTTTTCCCTGCCATGGCCATCCCCATGTCGTGCACTGTCTTTTCTATTCCCAGATTTTTTAGAGTAGATTCATGATGTTCCATCTGCACATGAGCATACCTATGAGGTTTTTGCTTCTTTTATCCATTCACATATTTTTATTTTTTTTATTATATATACTTTTACATAAAGTATGGTCCATGTGTTCTTTTAAATTCGCTATTTAAAAAAAATAATTCTATAAAACAAAGTTATAATGTATTATACGTTTTATTAGAGCAATTAGTTTATGATTTTCAATTTTATTTATATTTAAATTTTAATATCTTAAAATGGATTTTTTTTGTTACTTTGTAATATTGTACCTTTTAAAAGTGGATGGGAAAGAAAGTGACCTAGTAAGAGAGAGAAACACACACAAAGTGAGTGTGGAATGGGACGCAAGGGTTAGAGGTAAATAGAGAGAGCAAAAGGGAGAAAGTGAAGGAGAAAGAGGTAGAAGGAGACTAGAGAAATTGAAGGAGAGAGGGCGTAGGGGTGCACAAGAGAGAGATACACACACAAAGTGATAATTAAAGGGGATACATGTGGGGAGAGATGAACAAAATGAGAGGGAAATAGAGAAAAGTTAAGGAGAAATAGCTAGAGGGAGAACGGAGAAATTAAAGGAGACAAATATAGGGGTGAGAGAGGGAGATAGGAGAGAGGAGGGA
>JAXQQM020087233.1:215000-225000 GCA_034641835.2 Pinus albicaulis | reverse complement strand
ATAAAAATTCAATCACACTTTGCAAATATATTTGAATTTTTTTTTTTTAGCTTTTATACAATTGATTATACCTATTGTAAATAGATACTCAAATACCAATTTTATAATTTACAAACATAACTACATTTTACAACATGAGAAATATTTACTTTATTTTATTGTAAATAGATACTCAAATACCAATTTTATAATTTACAAATATAACTATATTTTACAACATGAGAATGCATTACATAATTTATGCATTACACATGTTTAATTAGTTTGATTTTATATATTTTTTATTAAAAGTTAAAGTTATAATGGTTATGAATGTGTTGTTAATTAAGATGTAATGTGAATAAAACAAATGGAAACTACTAGATTATTATTGGTAATTTTATGTCTTTAAAATTATTAAATACATGTACATTAGCATAGTTTGTTAAATTAAATGATTTAATAATATTTAGCAAACATTGATTCATAATAAGCATCAAAATATTTAATATAATATACTTATGTATCCAAAAATAATAATAAAAAATAAATAAAATTATAACTTTATTTTATATTTTTTATTATTATTAATTGTAAGAAACAACTATATAATTTTAAAATAAAACATATCACAAACATTTTAATCATAAAAATTCAATCACATTTTGCAAAAAATTTTGAAAAAAAAAAAAAAATATTTAGCTTTTATACAATTGATTATACCTAGCTGGCAATAAATACTCAAATACCAATTTTATAATTTACAAACATAACTACATTTTACAATATGAGAAATATTTACTTTGTGTAAATAGATACTCAAATAAACAAATTTTCATAATTTACAAATATAGCTATATTTTACAACATGAGAAATATTTACTTTTTATAATTTACAAATATAACTACATTTTACAACATGAGAAATATTTACTTTATTTTCAACAGTATCATTAATTTTATACCAAATTATATAAATATCTTTCTCATAAATTATAAATGAAGTAATCGGTGATTAAAAATTTTTAATTATTCTTTATTTTAAATAATAAAATAATAAACATATAACTATAATATTTCAGAAATAGTTAGTAACATTCTTCAAAATTTAAAGCATATTCAATACTCTAAAATGGCAGGGTTGAATATTTAATCGACATGGTCAACGCAATCAAATGTATTATTATTTAAGATATCATAA
Organism: Pinus albicaulis; assembly: GCA_034641835.2. Taxonomy (NCBI): domain Eukaryota; kingdom Viridiplantae; phylum Streptophyta; class Pinopsida; order Pinales; family Pinaceae; genus Pinus; species Pinus albicaulis. Next base: position 223,820 of record JAXQQM020087233.1, on the reverse strand, counting down.
TGGTTAAAAAATAAGAAAATATCCATATTATAGATCAAATGCAACTTAGTTGTTTTCGCAACCGAGTTGGAGTGGTCCATGGAACATTGTTTGAACTAATTGGAGTGGTACTCATTCAGCTCGAAAGGAAGAGGTCGTTGAAACATGTGGCTCACGATCGGAGATATTTTTAACATAATCCGGCCATACACAAACATTCTAATTAAAAGGTTCGACGTGTAACTTACAAAATTTATAATGAAAATGCTTGCACGTCTACAAAATTGAAATATGAACGTTGGAGTGGTCAATTACTTGAAAATTTACCATTAGAAACCAAAAGATGCACAAAAAACTCGCCAATGCCGATCCTGAAGTTGAAATGCAATTTCGAAATTTGAATTTCATCTAGTTGTTTCCCGTCAGAATATGCAAAAAAGGCTTTGGTGGTAAAAAAAGCAGACCTCAAGTTGAAATGAAATTTAAATTCTCATTGTGGTTTAGATATTTCTCTCCACTTCTCTCCCACGCAGCTTCTCGCGCTCTGCGTTTATATGTGTGCGAGTGGGAAGTGTACGCTGATGGGTTGTATTTGGTAACGGCAACGAGAGTCCATGGTGGGTTACGTTTGGTGGAGGGAACACTAGTCCATTGAGGATTTTCTTTTGAATAAGGATGTTCCACCGCTTGAGAGGTAACATTGACGAAGGCCATTGATCACAAGACCATAGGCCATCCGCTGTATGGACAAAGCGTGAGCTGCAATCAATGCTATTAAAGGTAAAGCTACAAGTTTCCTAAGCTATTGTCATTTTCTACACGCTTCACTAAATTTATTTTGAAATTAAAGGATATATTTCATTGATTTTTTTTGAAGTTGAAGGATACGATTAAAGATTTCGGTGATGAAATAGTTCTTTATACACTTCATCGGAGTGAAATATAGAGATATATTTCAATGATATTTTTAAGTTGAAGGATATACTTGAAGATTTCAACGTTGAAATAGTTCTTTATAATTTTAATGGTAAAGTGTTACAAGGATTGTTGAAGTAAATTTATTAGGTTAATTTCATATAAAAAATTTCTGTTTCGCAAAGATGTTTCTAATTAGAGTTAATAACACCATACTCATATTTCTGTTTGCATACTCCGCTTCCTAGTTAGGCGATGCTTTTGGTTACATATGATAATCATATTTCTGTTTGCATTTCTTGGCTTTGCTAGAATTTTGTTCTTACCTTTTTTCCTTTCGCCATGGCCATCCCCATGTCGTGCTTTGTCTTTTCTATTCCGAGATTTGTTAGAGTAGATTCATGATGTTCCCATGCCTAAGCATACCTATGAGGTTTTTCTTCTTTTATCCATTCACATGTTTTATTTTTTTATTATATATCTTTTACATAAAGTATGGTCCATGTGTTCTTTTAAATTGGCTATTTAAAAAAATAATTATATATAAAAAAAAGTTATAATGTATTATACGTTTTTATTAGAGCAATTATTTTATGATTTTTCAGTTTTTATTTATATTTAAATTTTAATATCTTAAAATGGATTTCTTTTGTTATTTTTTAATATTGCACCTTTTTAAAAAGTGGATGGGGAAAGAAAGTGACCTAGTAAGAGAGAGAAACACACACAAAGTGGGTGTGGAAGGGGACGCAAGGGGTAGAGGTAAATAGAGAGAGAAAAAAGGGAGAAAGTGAAGGAGAAAGAGGTAGAAGGAGACTAGAGAAATTGAAGGAGAGAGGGGGTAGGGTGCGCAGAGAGAGAGATACACACACAAAGTGAGAATTAAAGGGGATACATGTGGGGAGGGATGAACAAAATGAGAGAGGAAATAGAGAAAAATTTAGGAGAAATAGCTAGACGGGAGAATGGAGAAATTAAAGGAGACAAATATAGGGGTGAGAGAGGGAGGTAGGAGAGAGGGAGGGAGAGAGAGAGATAAATTGAGAGAACTAGTGAGAGAGGGCAGAGGGAGGGGTGAGTGGCATGATCGGTGGAGATAGTGCGGGGAGAAGGAGGATGTCGAGGAGGGAGGGACAAAGGGAGGGAGAGAGAGAGAGAGAGGAAGGAGGGAGAGAGACGGGGTAAGAGAGAAGGAGGGAGGGAGAGACGGAGTAAGAGAGAGGGAGGGAGGGACGGAGAGGGAAGCGAGAGCGAGAGAGGGAAAGAGAGAGAGAGAGAGAGAGCGAGAGGGAGAGGGAGCGGTGGGGGAGGGAAAGGGAGGAATAGAGAGAGAGAGAGAGAGAGAGGTAGGGAGAGATAGCGAGAGGGAGCGGGAGAGAGAGAGAGAGAGAGAGAGAGAGAGAGAGGGAGAGATAGAGAGAGAGAGAGGGACCGAAGGGAGAGAGGGAGGAGGAGCGGGAGGGAGAGAGAGAGAGAGGGAGAGGAAGAGAGTGGGAGAGAGATAGGGATAGGGGGTGAGAGAGAGAGGGAGCGGGAGGGAGAGAGAGATAGGGTGTGAGTGGAAGGGAGGGAGAGAGAGAGAGAGAGAGAGGGAGATGGAGGGATATAGATGGAGGGAGGGAGGGAGAGGGAGGGATATAGAGGGAGGGGAGAGAGGGGGAGTGGAAGTGAGAGTGAAAGGGAGAGAGAGAGGGAGAGAGGGAGATGGAGGGAGAGAGAGGGAGGGAGAGAGAGGGAGAAGGAGAGCGACAGAGGGAGAGGGAGATGCACAGAGAGGGAGAGGGAGATAGAGGGAGAGGGAGAGTGAGAGAGTGAGAGAGAGAGAGAGAGAGAGAGAGATAATGTTAGAGAGAGAGAGAGGGATAGAGAGAGGGATGGAGGGAGAGAGATATATAGAGAGAGAGGGAGAGATGGAGAGAGAGAGAGGGGGGCGGGAGAGAGAGAGAGAGAGAGAGGGAGGGGGGTTGGCAGAGAGAGGGAAAGAGAAAGAGGGGGAGCGAGGGAGAGAGAGAGGGAGGGAGAGGGAGAGAGAGAGAAAGAGGGAGAGGGAGAGAGGGAGAGGGGGAGAGAGAGAGAGAGAGAGAGAGTAACAGAGAGAGAGATAGATATGGATAGAGAGAGAGAGAGAGAGAGAGCGGGAGGGAGCAGGAGGGAGAGAGAGAGTGAGAGAGAGAGAGAGGGAGAGAGAGAGATAGTGTCCGAGAGAGACTAATTGTAATTCGAAACATTGCTAATTGAAGTAGTGAATCAAGAAAAAGTAATTGACACAACATAAAACAATTTCAAAATCTAATAGATTCATGCAATTTCAACCATTTATTTCCACACTCAACTTTTAATTATTTTCAATTAAATTTAATTTTCAAAATTATAATTAAATGTCCTTTTAGAAAGTTTTTTTATTAGTAAATTACCTAGCTTGTGTTGTTATTCATTTTTTTTCCAATTTAATTATTAGTTATTTTAATAAAAATAATTTACTTTTAAAATATATTTGAATAAGATGATCATTTTTATCTAAAAATAAATAAATAAATAATACTATGACCCTAATGGAGTAATTAAAAATATGCTAAACAAGAAATTATTTTCTTAATTTCTTTTCCAAACTTACTAGAAATCTCTAAAAAAAATATAGTTCAATGTGATGGATAAAAACTTAGTTCTTCTTAATCTTATTCCATTTCTTCTTAATCTTAACCCATTTTAAAAAGGTTGAGATTATTGAAATTTTAAAAAATGAGCCTAGGAGGGAAAAAAAGAAACTCTATTTTTGTTGTTTACTATTTTCATTCATGGCCCATTTCAAGTACCAAGTCGAATTCTAAGGAATAATATTTTTTATTTTAAGGAATATTATTTTTCATTCTACTAATTTTCCTAAAATATCACTAAAAATTCTAGAATCTATATATAATTATTATAGATTAGAAGAATTTTACAATAATATTCTCAAACATTTGTGTCAATTTGAAAAAAGATTTTCTTTTACACTCATGGTATAAATATAAAATTATAAAATTTTCCTATATTAAAACTAGATTCTTAAGTTTTTAGAAAAAACTGATATAATTTTCACATTTGTCAATAGTATTCTTAATAAATTTATTTGTCAATCATATCCTTAATCCTTAATAAATTCATCCGTGTAAACTAATTCACGCCATCCAAAATATTAAACTCTCCTATATATAAGTATAACTTTGTAAATACAAATTAATGTTAACTAAAACTTATTGAACTATAGCCATCCAAAATATTCAACTCTCCCATTCCTAAGTGAAACTATCTAAACACCAACTAATGTTAAACAAAACTAGTTCAACTAATCCCTTGAATTAGACTATAATAATATTTTGTTATACATTATTTAAATTCTTAAATTCTAAGAAATAATAAAGTTATGAATGAGAAAAATGATAATATATAATCAAAGTGTAATTAGTAAATAAATAAATAAATAACCTCCCTTGAAATACTAGTCATAGTAGCGGTCAAAGTGGAAACACCCTCCATATATTTAGACTTTTATACTCATTTTATTAGGTATTTTATTTTTATATTTAATTCACTAATAAGTGCCAAAATTTTCATTTAAAATATTTATTATTTATTTATTTATATAAATTTAATTGAATATTATTAAATATTTTGTTAATTATAATATAAGTTGTTTTTAGTGTTATTTTTGAAAGTTTGTGGATTTTTTTGGTTTATTGTTTAAATCTTATTTTTGAATGCTATAGAGGTTACAAAAGATGTGCATTGAAATGGGTTTTTGGTTATTACTATATTTTCAAGTATAAGTGAATATATATTTACATTAAAATATTTGATTCATAACCCACATGGGGCATTTTATTTTATAATACTTTAAAATATATTCTTTTAACATTTTTCTCATTATAGATATATATGAAGTTGTTATCACCTGTTCACATATTTTTTTAAATATATAAGGTTTAAAAATTGTACTCACATAATTTTTTTGTTTACTTCTAATTACTTTACATGAAATTTTATTAGGTCATATGGACAACTAATTAAGCATGCATATCATATTTCTTTTTTCTTTTTTATTATAGCTCACAGTGTTTTTCTATCTAGAGTATATTGTATTCATATTTTAAGAGGTAACATGTATCAACTCCATGTTGAGTAAGGACATGCTTACACATTGCCTTCAGACTCCAAAAAGAATGAGTCCCTCTACCCAATTATACATAAATAAAATAAATTATTCTCTCATTTAACATATTTACAACTTAACCTCTTACTTATGAAAACAATTATATGATAGAATTATAATAAAATGTCCTCAAATTTATGCATCACATATGTTTATTTAGTTTGATTTTATATATTTTTTATTAAAAATTTAAAGTTATAATGGTTATGAATATGTTGTTAATTAAGATGTAATGTGAATAAAACCAAAGGAAACTATTAGATTCTTATTGGTTATTGTATGTCTTCAAATTATGAAATACATATATATTAACATAGTTTATTAAATTAAATAGTTAATAATATTTAGCAAATATTGATTCATAATAAGCATCAAAACATTTAATTTATGATATACTTATATTATCCAAAAAAAATAAAAAACAAAAATTAAATTATAACTTTATTTTATATTATTATTATTAATTTTAAAAAATTAATATATAATTTAAAAATAAAACATATCATAAGCATTTTAATCATAAAAATTCAATCACACTTTGCAAATATATTTGAAAAAAAAAATATTTAGCTTTTATACAATTGATTATACGTATTGTAAATAGATACTCAAATACCAATTTTATAATTTGCAAACATAACTACATTTTACAACATGAGAAATATTTACTTTATTTTATTGTAAATAGATACTCAAAAACCAATTTTATAATTTACAAATATAACTATATTTTACAACATGAGAATGCATTACATAATTTATGCATTACATATGTTTAATTAGTTTGATTTTATATATTTTTTTATTAAAAAGTTAAAGTTATAATGGTTATGAGTGTGTTGTTAATTAATATGTAATGTGAATAAAACAAAAGGAAACTATTACATTCTTATTGGTAGTCTCTCTACTCAATTATACATAAATAAAATAAATTATTCTCTCATTTAACATGTTTAGAACTTAACCTCTTACTTACGAAAACAATTAAATGATAAAATTATAATAACATGTCCTCAAATTTATGCATCACATATGTTTAATTAGTTTGATTTTATATATTTTTTATTAAAAAGTTAAATTTATAATGGTTATGAATGTGTTGTTAATTAAGATGTAATGTGAATAAAACAAAAGGAAACTATTGGATTCTTATTTGTAATTGTATGTCTTCAAATTATGAAATACAGGTACATTAGCATAGTTTGGTAAATTAAATAGTTAATAATATTTAGCAAACATTGATTCATAATAAGCATCAAAAAATTTAGCTTATAATATACTTATATTATCCAAAAATAATAATAAAAAACAAATAAATTATAACTTTATTTTATATTATTATTATTATTATTAATTATAAAAAATTAATATATAATTTTAAAATAAAACATATCACAAGCATTTTAATCATAAAAATTCAATCACACTTTGAAAAAATATTTGAATATATATATATATATATATATATATATATATATATATATATATATAGCTTTGATACAATTGATTATATCTATTGTAAATAGATACTCAAATACTAATTTTATAATTTACAAACATAACTACATTTTACAATATGAGAAATATTTACTTTATTTTCAAAGTATGATTAATATTATACCAAATATATAAATATATTTCTCATAATTTATAAATGAAGTAACGGGTGATTAAAAATTTTAATTATTCTTTATTTTAAATATTAAAATAATAAACATATAACTATAATATTTCCAAAATAATTAGTAACATTCTTCAAAATTTAAAGCATATTCAATACTAAATGATATGCTCTCTAAAATGGCAGGTTGAATATCTAAACGCAATCAAATGTTTTATTTAAGATATTATAATGGTTAAAAAATAAAGAAAATATCTATATTATGGGAAAAAAAAAAAAAATCAAACGCAACACTGTTTGAACAACTTGAGAGATTAGTTGTTTTTGCAACCAGTTGGAGTGGTCCGTGGAACATTGTTTCAATTAATTGGAGTGTTCTGTTCAGCTAAGAAAAGGAAGAGTTGTTTGGAAGACATGGCTCACGATCGGAGATATTTTTAACATAATCCAGCCATACACAAACATTCTAATTAAAATGTTCGACCTGTAACACAAAATTATAATGAAAATGTTGCACGTCTACAAAATTGAAATATGAACGTTGGAGTGGTCAATTACTGAAAATTTGCACAAAAACTCGCCAATGCCGATCCTGAAGTTGAATTGCAGTTTCGAAATTTGAATTTCATCTAGCTGTTTCCTGTCAGAATATGCAATAAAGCTTGTGGTTAAAAAAACAGCCTCAAGTTGAAATGCAATTTAAATTTCATTGTGGTTTAGATATGTCTCTCCACGTCTCTCCCACGCCATTTCAAATTTGAATTTCATCTAGTTGTTTCTATTAGATATGTCTCTCCACTTCTCTCCCACGCAGCTTCCTGCGCTCTCTGTTTATATGTGTGCAGTGGGAAGAGTCTTTGATACGTTGTGTTTGGTAGCGGCAACGAGAACACCAGTCCATTGAGGATTTCTTTTGAATAAGGATGTTCCACCGCTTGAAAGGTAACGTAAAGTTCCAAGTTTTCGCCATTTCAGACAGCTGTATGGACAAAGCGTGAGCTGCAATCAATGTTATTAAGGTAAGCACAAGTTTCCTATGCTATTGTCGATTTTTACACGCTTCACTAACTTTATTTTGAAATTGAAGGATATATTTGATTGATTTTTTTGAAGTTGAAGGATACAGTTAAAGATTTCAGTGTTCAAATAGTCCTTTATACACTTCACTAAATTTTTTTTGAAATTTACGGATATATTTCAATGAATTTTTTAAGTTGAAGGATATAATTGAAGATTTCAGCGTTGAAATAGTTCTTTATAATTTTAAAGGTAAAGAGTTAGACAGATTGTTGAATTAAATTTATTAGGTTAATTTCATATAACAAATTTCTGTTTGCAAAGATGTTTCTAATTAGTGTTAATAACACCATACTCATATTTCTGTTTGCATACTCCACTTCTTATCTAGGTGAAGCTTCTGTTTACAGATGAATATGGGAACCCATCATTTCCTGGCTTTTTTGTTTCATTGATTTGTCATTGGTTCCCTAAATAAGAAAGGTTATTAGGGAAACGGCCGTTGTACTTTACCAATTAGGATATAGAGGGATTATGGACGCCAACTACAATCAGAGGGATTGCTCAATTTTTGGGAATATCTCTGCCAGAAAATTGTGTTTAATTTGAAGTATGATAGCTATTATTTTTGTTTAGTGCATAACAGATTTTAGTACTTTTTTCTCTTTTGCAAAGGATTCACTTCTACTTGGTTTTTTTCTCCTTAATCATCATTTAGGCTAATCTTTTGTCAATGCAGCAACAATTTCTGGAAGGAAATTCAAAATTTAAGATGGTCTTTGCAGTAGAAATATTGTTGTCATGTCCAAATGTTTTCTCCACTTTTAAATAGCATGCGACATTAAAAGAAAAGAAAAACTATTTCAATGATTCTTAAATTTGGTTCAGATCAATTTTGTTTCCCTTAAAAATCCTAAAATCTAATGGTATGCTTCTATGCCAGAAGTTGATATTGGTTGGCTAAGGGCTTTGCTAGAGTTTGTTTGCTAGAATTTCGTTCTTTCCTTTTTTCCGTGCCATGGCCATGTCGTGCCTGTCTTTTCTATTCCAAGATTTGTTAGAGCATATCTGTTTTCATTCTTTCCTTTTTTCCCTGATA
>JAXQQM020087233.1:185000-210000 GCA_034641835.2 Pinus albicaulis | reverse complement strand
TAGCTGTGGTCAAAGTGGAAACACCCTTCATATATTTAGATTTTTATACTCATGTGTAATTAGTAACTCAATAAATAACCTCCCTTGAAATACTAGTCATAGCAGTGGTCAAAGTGGAAACACCCTCCATATATTTAGATTTTTATACTCATTTTATTAGGTATTTTATTTTCATATTTAATTCATTAAAAAGTGTCAAAATTTGCATTTAAAATAATTTTTTTAATTATTTATATAAATTTAATTGAATATTATTAAATATTTTATTAATTATAATTTAATTTTAATATAAATTGTTTTTAGTGTCATTTTTGAAAGTTTGTGGATTTTTTTGGTTTACTTTTTCTAAAATCCACAATCTGCACTCTCTAGCTTTGAACTTGTGATTTCTTAGGAGGAGAGACATGTTGTTAACCATTAGGCTCACTCAAGTTGTATAATTATTATTATTATCGTCCAATTTTAAGGTCATGACCAAACCAAACATTGATGTAAGAGTCCCCTTGTTTATGGAACAAGGGACCCACCTCCGCTCAACAATTATGTAAACCATTAAAACCCCTAGGGTCAAACCAACCCATCTAAAAAGTCCTATGGTCAAGCCAACCCATATATAAAACAATTATTTTAAGAATTAATATAGATATGTTTTAAGCACTGATCTGACTTGAGCCAAGAGGGGTCAAATTTCTTCTATGTAATTTTTCATTGTTTAAATCTTATTTTTGAATGCTATAAAGGTTACAAAAGATGTGCATTGAAATGGTTTTTTGGTTATTACTATATTTTCAATTATAAGTCAATATTAATTTACATTAAAATATTTGATTCATAATCCACATGGGGCATTTTATTTTATAAAACTTAAAAATATATTATTTTAATATTTTTCTCATTATAGATATATATGAAGTTGTTAACAATTGCTCACATATTTTTTAAATATGTAAGGTTTAAAAATTGTACTCACATAATTTTTTTTGTTTACTTCTAATTACTTTTGATGAAATTTTATTGTGTCATATGGACAATCAACTGGGTTACTTTGGTATCATATTTTTTTCTTTTTTATTATAGCTCACATTGTTTTTCTATTTAGGAGTATTGTATTCATATTTTAAGAGGTAACATGTATCAACTCCATGTTGAGCAAGGACATGCTTACACATTGCCTTCAGGCTCCCAAAAGAATGAGTCTTTCTACCCAATTATACATAAATAAAATAAATTATTCTCTGATTTAACATATTTACAACTTAACCTCTTACCTACCAAAACAATTAAATGATAAAATTATAATAACATGTCCTCAAATTTATGCATTACATATGTTTAATTAGTTTGATTTTATATATTTTTTATTAAAAAGTTAAATTTATAATGGTTACGAATATGTTGTTAATTAAGATGTAATGTGAATAAAACCAAAGGAAACTATTAGATTCTTATTTGTTATTGTATGTCTTCAAATTATGAAATACATATATATTAACATAGTTTATTAAATTAAATAGTTAATAATATTTAGCAAACATTGATTCATAATAAGCATCAAAACATTTAGCTTATGATGTACTTATATTATCCAAACATAATAATAATAAATAAATCAATTATAACTTTATTTTATATTATTATTATTATTATTAATTGTAAACAATTAATATATAATTTAAAAATAAAACATATCACAAATATTTTAATCATAAAATTCAATCACACTTTGCAAAAATATTTGAAAAAAAAAGGAAAAAAAAGAGCTTTTATACAATTGATTATACCTATTGTAAATAAATACTCAAATACCAATTTTATAATTTACAAACATAACTATATTTTACAACATGAGAAATATTTGCTTTATTTTATTGTAAATAGATACTCAAATACCAATTTTATAATTTACAAATATAACTATATTTTACAACATGAGAAATATTTACTTTTTATAATTTACAAATATAACTACATTTTACAACATGAAAAATATTTACTTTATTTCAAAGTATGATTAATTTTATACCAAATATATAAATATCTTTCTCATAATTTATAAATGAGGTAACGGGTGATTAAATTTTTTAATTATTCTTTATTTTAAATATTAAAATAATAAACATATAACTATAATATTTCCAAAATAATTAGTAACATTCTTCAAAATTTAAAGCATATTCAATACTAAATGATATTCTCTGAAAAGGAAGTAGAATATTTTATCCTGATATGGTTCACTTAAATCATATGTTTTATTTAGGATATTATAATGGTTAAATAAATAAAATCAAACACAACTTAGTTGTTTTGGCAACCAGTTGGAGTGGTTCGTGGAACATTGTTTCAACTAATTGGACTGATCTGTTCAGCTCAGAAAAGGAAGAGCTGGTGGAAAGACGTGGCTCACGATCGGAGATATTTTTAACATAATCCAGCCATACACAAACATTCTAATTAAAATTTTCGACGTGTAACACAAAATTTATAATGAAAATGCTGCACGGCTACAAAATTGAAATATGAACGTTGGAGTGGTCAATTACTGAAAATTTACCATTAGAAACCAAAAGATGCACAAAAACTCGACAATGCCGATCCTGAAGTTGAAATGCAATTTCGAAATTTGAATTTCATCTGGTTGTTTCCTGTCAGAATATGCAAAAAAAATGGTGGTAAAAAAAACAGCCTCAAGTTGAAATGCAATTTAAATTTCATTGTGGTTTAGATATTTCTCCCACTTCTCTCCCACGCAGCTTCCTGCGCTCTCTGTTTATACGTGTGCAGTGGGAAGAGTCTGTGATGGGTTGTATTTGGTAGCGGCAACTAGAGTCCATGGTGGGTTACGTTTGGTGGAGGGAACACCAGTCCATTGACGATTTTCTTTTGAATAAGGATGTTCCACCGCTTGAGAGGTAACATTGAGGAAGGCCATTGATCACAAGACCATAGGCCGTTCGCTGTATGGACAAAGCGTGAGCTGCAATCAATGCTATTAAGGTAAGCACAGGTTGCCTATGCTATTGTCATTTTCTACACGCTTCACTAAATTTATTTTGAAATTCAAGGATATATTTCATTGATTTTTTGAAGTTGAAGGATACAGTTAAAGATTTCGGTGTTGAAATAGTTCTTTATAAACTTCACTGATTTTTTTTTGAAATTTAGGGATATATTTCAATGATTTTTTTAAGTTGAAGGATATACTTGAAGATTTCAGCGTGGAAATAGTTCTTTATAATTTTAATGGTAAAGAGTTACAAGGATTGTTGAATTAAATTTATTAGGTTAATTTCATATAACAAATTTCTATTCGCAAAGATGTTTCTAATTAGAGTTAATAACACCATGCTCAGGTTTCTGTTTGCATACTCCGCTTCCTAGTTAGGCGATGCTTTTGTTTACATATGATACTCAGATTTCTGTTTGCATTTCTTGGCTTCGCTAGAATTTCGCTCTTACCTTTTTTCCCTGCCATGGCCATCCCATTCCGTGCCTGTCTTTTCTATTCCCAGATTTGTTAGAGTAGATTCATGATGTTCCATGTGCTTGAGCATACCTATGAGGTTTTTCTTCTTTTATCCATTCACATATTTTATTTTTTATTATATATCTTTTACATAAAGTATGGTCCATGTGTTCTTTTAAATTCGCTATTTAAAAAAATAATTATATATAAAAAAAGTTATAATGTATTATACGTTTTATTAGAGCAATTATTTTATGATTTTCAGTTTTATTTATATTTAAATTTTAATATCTTAAAATGGATTTTTTTTTGTTATTTTGTAATATTGCGCCTTTTAAAAGTGGATGGGGAAGAAAATGACCTAGTAAGAGAGAGAAACACACATAAAGTGAGTTTGGAAGGGGACGCAAGGGGTAGAGGTAAATAGAGAGAGAAAAAGGGAGAAAGTGATGGAGAAAGAGGTAGAAGGAGACTAGAGAAATTGAAGGAGAGAGGGGTAGGGTGCGCAAGAGAGAGATACACACACAAAGTGAGAATTAAAGGGGATACACGTGGGGAGAGATGAAGAAAATGAGAGGGAAATAGAGAAAATTAAGGAGAAATAGCTAGAGGTAGAATGGAGAAATTAAAGGAGACGAAGATAGGGGTGAGAGAGGGAGGTAGGAGAGAGGAGGGAGAGAGAGAGATAAATTGAGAGAACTAGTGAGAGAGGGAGAGGGAGAGGGAGAGGGAGGGTGAGTGGCACAATGGGTGGGGATAGCGCAAGGGAAAGAGGATGTCGAGGAGGGAGGGACAAAGGGAGGGAGGGAGAGAGAGAGAGAGAGAGGGAGGGAGGGAGGGGGGGGGGAGAGAGGGAGTGGGGGGGACAAATATAGGGGGAGGGAGGGAGGAAGGGGGGTAGCTAGAGGGAGAGAGAGAGAGAGGTATCAGGAGGGATAGAGGGAGGGAGCGTGAAGGAGGAAGAGAGAGAGAGACAGAGACAGAGCGAGAGGGAGAGAGGGTGTGAGAGAGAGAGAGGGAGAGGGAGAGGGAGAGGGAGGGAGAGGGAGAGAGGGAGATATAGGGAGGGGGAGAAAGTGGGAGAGAGAGAGAAGGAGATATAGGGAGGGGGTGAAAGAGGGAGAGGGAGAGGGAGAGGGAGAGGGAGGGAGAGGGAGAGAGGGAGGGAGGGATAAGGAGAGACAGAGAGGGAGAGGGAAGGAGGGAGAGAGAGAGGGAGGGGGAGAGAGGGAGAGAGAGGGAGGGAGATTGAGAGAGGTAGAGGGAGATGTAGATGCACAAAGAGGGAGAGGGAGATAGAGGGAGAGGGAGAGTGAGGGAGAATATCAGAGATAGAGAGAGATAGATAGATAGATAGAGAGAGAGAGAGAGAGATAATGTCAGAGAGAGAGAGAGAGAAAGAGAGAGAATGTCAGAGATAGAAGTAACGGGTGATTAAAATTTTTAATTACTCTGTATTTTAAATATCAAAATAATAAACATGTAACTATAACATTTCCAAAATAATTAGTAATATTCAATACTAAATGGTATGCTCTCTAAAATGGCAGGTTGAATATTTTATCTGACATGGTCAACGCAATGAAATGTTTTATTTAAGATATTATAATGGTTAAAAAATAAAGAAAATATCCATATTATAGAAAACAATAAATAAAATCAAACGCAACTTACTTGTTTTTGCAACCAGTTGGAGTGGTCCGTGGAACATTGTTTCAACTAATTGGAGTGGTCTGTTCAGCTCAGAAAAGGAAGAGCTGGTTGAAAGACGTGGCTCACGATCGGAGATATTTTTAACATAATACAGCCATACACAAACATTCTAAATAAAATGTTCGACGTGTAACAAAAAATTTATAATGAAAATTCTGCACATCTACAAAATTGAAATATGAACGTTGGAGTGGTCAATTACTGAAACTTTACAGTTAGAAACCAAAAGATGCACAAAAACTCGCCAATGCCGATCCTGAAGTTGAAATGCAATTTCGAAATTTGAATTTCATCTAGTTGTTTCCTGTCAGAATATGCTAAAAAACTGGTGGTAAAAAAAACAACCTCAAGTTGAAATGCAATTTAAATTTCATTGTGGTTTAGATATTTCTCCCCACTTCTCTCCCACGTAGCTTCCTGCGCTCTCTCTTTATATGTGTGCAGTGGGAAGAGTCTGTGATGGGTTGTATTTGGTAGAGGCAACGAGAGTCCATGGTGGGTTACGTTTGGTGGAGGGAACACTAGTCCATTGATGATTTTCTTTTGAATAAGGATGTTCCACCGCTTGAGAGGTAACATTTACGAACGCCATTGATCACAAGACCATAGGCCGTTCGCTATATGAACAAAGCGTGAGCTGCAATCAATGCTATTAAGGTAAGCACAAGTTGCCTATGCTATTGTTATTTTCTACACGCTTCACTAAATTTATTTTGAAATTGAAGGATATGTTTCATTGATTTTTTTGAAGTTGAAGGATACAGTTAAAGATTTTGGTATTGAAATAGTTCTTTATACACTTCACTGATTTTTTTTTTGAAATTTAGGGATATATTTCAATGATTTTTTAAGTTGAAGGATATACTTGAAGATTTCAGCGTTGAAATAGTTCTTTATAATTTTAATGGTAATGAGTTACAAGGATTGTTGAATTAAATTTATTAGGTTAATTTCATATAACAAATTTCTATTCGCAAAGATGTTTCTAATTATAGTTAATAACACCATACTCATGTTTCTGTTTACATACACTCATGTTTCTGTTTGCATACTCCGCTTCGTAGTTAGGCGATGCTTTTGTTTACATATGATACTCAAATTTCTGTTTGCATTTCTTTTGTTTACATATGATACTCAAATTTCTGTTTGCATTTCTTGGCTTCGCTAGAATTCGTTCTTACCTTTTTTCCCTGCCATGGCCATCCCATGCCGTGCCTGTATTTTCTATTCCCAGATTTGTTAGAGTAGATTCATGATGTTCCATCTGCCTGAGCATACCTATGAGGTTTTTCTTCTTTTATCCATTCACATATTTTATTTTTTATTATATATCGTTTACATAAAGTATGGTCCATGTGTTCTTTTAAATTCTCTATTTAAAAAAATAATTATATAAAAAAAAGTTATAACGTATTATACGTTTTATTAGAGCAATTATTTTATGATTTTCAGTTTTATTTATATTTAAATTTTAATATCTTAAAATGGATTTTTTTTTTGTTACTTTGTAATATTGCACCTTTTAAAAGTGGATGGGGAAGAAAATGACCTAGTAAGAGAGAGAAACACACACAAAGTGAGTTTGGAAGGGGACGCAAGGGGTAGAGGTAAATAGAGAGAGAAAAAGGGAGAAAGTGAAGGAGAAAGAGGTAGAAGGAGACTAGAGAAATTGAAGGAGAGATGGGTAGGGTGTGAAAGAGAGAGATACACACACAAAGTGAGAATTAAAGGGGATACACGTGGAGAAAGATGAAGAAAATGAGAGGGAAATAGAGAAAATTAAGGAGAAATAGCTAGAGGTAGAATGTAGAAATTAAAGGAGACAAAGATAGGGGTGAGAGAGGGAGGTAGGAGAGAGGAAGGAGAGAGAGAGATAAATTGAGAGAACTAGTGAGAGAGGGAGAGGGAGGGTGAGTGGCACAATGGGTGGGGATAGCGCAAGAGAAAGAGGATGTCGAGGAGGGAGGGACAAAGGGACAAAGGGAGGGAGGGAGGGACAAAGGGAGGGAGGGAGAGAGAGAGACGGAAGGAGAGATAGAGAGAGAGAGGGAGCTGGAGGGAGAGAGGGATGGAGCGGGAGGGAGAGAGATGGAGTGAGAAAGAGAGAGAGAGAGAGATGGAGTGGGGGGGACAGAGATAGGGAGAGGGAAGGAGATAGAGGGAGGGAGGAAGGGGGGTAGATAGAGGGAGGGAGGAAGGGGGCGTGAAGGAGGAAGAGAGAGAGAGAGAGAGAGATGGAGCAAGAGGGAGAGAAAGAGGGAGGGAGAAGGAGGTATAGAGAGAGAGAGAGGGGGAGGGAGAGGGAGGGATAGAGAGATTGGGAGATATAGGGATGGGGAGAAAGTGGGAGAGAGAGAGAAGGATATATAGTGAGGGGGTGAAAGAGGGAGAGGGAGAGAGAGAGGGAGACAGATGGAGGGAGAGAGAGAGGAAGAGGGAGAGAGAGGAAGGGAGAGGGAGAGGGGGAGGGGGAGAGGGATGGAGGGGGAGAGGGAGAGGGAGAGGGATAAGGAGAGATAAAGAGGGAGAGGGATGGAGAGAGAGAGAGAGAGAGAGAGAATATCAGAGATAGAGATAGATAGATAGATAGAGAGAGAGAGAGAGAGAGAATGTCAGAGATAGAAGTAACAGGTGATTAAAATTTTTAATTACTCTTTATTTTAAATATCAAAATAATAAACATGTAACTATAACATTTCCAAAATAATTAGTAACATTCTTCAAAATTTATTCAATACTAAATGATATGCTCTCTAAAATGGCAAGTTGAATATTTTATCTGACATGGTCAACGCAATCAAATGTTTTATTTAAGATATTATAATGGTTAAAAAATAAAGAAAATATCCATATTATAGAAAAAAATAAATAAAATCAAATGCAACTTAGTTGTTTTTGCTACCAGTTGGAGTGGTCCGTGGAACATTGTTTCAACTAACTGGAGTGGTTTGTTCAGCTTAGAAAAGGAAGAGCTGGTTGAAAGACGTGGCTCACGATCGGAGATATTTTTAACATAATCCAGCCATACACAAACATTCTAAATAAAATGTTCGACATGTAACACAAAATTTATAATGAAAATGCTGCACGTCTACAAAATTGAAATATGAACGTTTGAGTGGTCAATTACTGAAACTTTACCGTTAGAAACCAAAAGATGCACAAAAACTCGCCAATGCCGATCCTGAAGTTGAAATGCAATTTCGAAATTTGAATTTCATCTAGTTGTTTCCTGTCAGAATATGCAAAAAAACTGGTGGTAAAAAAAACAACCTCAAGTTGAAATGCAATTTAAATTTCATTGTGGTTTAGATATTTCTCCCCACTTCTCTCCCATGCAGCTTCCTGCGCTCTCTGTTTATACGTGTGCAGTGGGAAGATTCTGTGATGGGTTGTATTTGGTAGCGGCAACGAGAGTCCATGGTGGGTTACGTTTGGTGGAGGGAACACCAGTTCATTGACGATTTTCTTTTGAATAAGGATGTTCCACCGCTTGAGAGGTAACATTGAGGAAGGCCATTGATCACAAGACCATAGGCTGTTCGCTGTATGGACAAAGCGTGAGCTGCAATCAATGCTATTAAGGTAAGCACAAGTTGCCTATGCTATTTTCATTTTCTACACGCTTCACTAAATTTATTTTGAAATTGAAGTATATATTTCATTGATTTTTTGAAGTTGAAGGATACAGTTAAAGATTTCGGTGTTGAAATAGTTCTTTATACACTTCACTGATTTTTTTTTGAAATTTAGGGATATATTTCAATGATTTTTTTAAGTTGAAGGATATACTTGAAGATTTCAGCGTTGAAATAGTTCTTTATAATTTTAATGGTAAAGAGTTACAAGGATTGTTGAATTAAATTTATTAGGTCATATAACAAATTTCTATTCGCAAAGATGTTTCTAATTAGAGTTAATAACACCATGCTCATGTTTTTGTTTGCATACTCCGCTTCCTAGTTAGGCGATGCTTTTCTTTACATATGATACTCAGATTTCTGTTTGCATTTCTTGGCTTCGCTAGAATTTCGTTCTTACCTTTTTTCCCTGCCATGGCCATCCCATGCCGTGCCTGTCTTTTCTATTCCCAGATTTGTTAGAGTAGATTCATGATGTTCCATCTGCCTGAGCATACCTATACCTATGAGGTTTTTCTTCTTTTATCCCTTTACATATTTTATTTTTTATTATATATCTTTTACATAAAGTATGGTCCATGTGTTCTTTTAAATTCGCTATTTAAAAAAATAATTATATAAAGAAAAGTTATAATGTATTATACGTTTTATTAGAGCAATTATTTTACAATTTTCAGTTTCATTTATATTTAAATTTTAATATTTTAAAATGGATTTTTTTTGTTATTTTGTAATATTGCACCTTTTAAAAGTGGATGGGGAAGAAAGTGACCTAGTAAGAGAGAGAAACACACACAAAGTGAGTTTGGAAGGGGACGCAAGGGGTAGAGGTAAATAGAGAGAGCAAAAGGGAGAAACTGAAGGAGAAAGAGGTAGAAGGAGACTAGAGAAATTGAATGAGAGAGGGGTAGGGTGCGCAAGAGAGAGATACACACACAAAGTGAGAATTAAAGGGTATACATGTGGGGAGAGATGAAGAAAATGAGAGGGAAATAGAGAAAATTAAGGAGAAATAGCTAGAGGTAGAATGGAGAAATTAAAGGAGACAAAGATAGGGGTGAGAGAGGGAGGTAGGAGAGAGGAGGGAGAGAGAGAGAGATAAATTGAGAGAACTAGTGAGAGAGGGAGAGGGAAGGTGAGTGGCACAATGGGTGGAGATAGTGCAAGAGAAAGAGGATGTCGAGGATGGAGGGACAAAGGTAGGGAGAGAGAGAGAGAGAGGAAGAGGGAGGGAGGGAGAGACGGAGTAAGAGAGAGACGAAGGGAGCGAGGAAGGGAGAGAGAGGGAGAGAGAGATAGAGAGGAAGCAGGAGCGAGAGAGGGAAAGAGCGAGAGGGAGAGAGCGAAAGGGATAAGGAGGGAGGGAGATAGAGGGAGGAAAGGGAGGAAGAGAGAGAGAGAGTGAGAGGGAAGGGAGGGAGATAGCGAGAGGGAGCGGGAGAGAGAGAGAGAGAGAGAGAGAGGGAGAGATAGAGAGAGATGGGAAGCTGGAGGGGGATAGGGTTGGAGAGGGAGGGAGAGAGAGGGAGCAGGAGGGAGAGAGAGAGAGAGACGGAGCAAGAGAGAGAGACAGAGGGAGAGGGCGGGACAAAGATAGGGAGAGGGAGGGAGATAGAGGGAGGGAGGAAGGGGGGTAGCTGGAGGGAGAGAGAGAGAGAGGGAGCAAAAGGGAGAGAGAGAGATAGAGAGAGAGGGAGCGAGAGGGATAGAGGGAGAGAGAGAAGGTGAGAGAGAGAGAGAGAGAGAGAGGGAGAGGGAAAGGGATGGAGAGGGAGGGATAGAGAGAGAGGGAGAGGGAGGGAGATATAGGGAGGGGGAGAAAGTGGGAGGGAGAGAGAATGAGATATAGGGAGGGGGTGAAAGAGGGAGAGGGAGAGATCGAGGGAGACAGATGGAGGGAGAGAGAGAGGAAGAGAGAGAGAGGGAGAGAGAGGAAGGGAGAGGGAGAGGAAGAGGGAGAGAGACAGAGGGAGGGATAAGGAGAGATAGAGAGGGAGAGGGAAGGAGGGAGAGGGAGGGAGGGAGATAGAGGGAGTGGGAAGGGGAGAGTTAGAGAGGGAGCGGAAGGGAGAGAGAGAGGGAGCGGGAGAGAGAGAATGTAATGTGAATAAAACAAAAGGAAACTATTAGATTCTTATTGGTTATTGTATGTCTTCAAATTATGAAATACATATATATTAACATAGTTTATTAAATTAAATAGTAAATAATATTTAGCAAACATTGATTCATAATAAACATCAAAACATTTAGCTTATGATGTACTTATATTATCCAAAAATAATAATAAAAAATAAATCAATTATAACTTTATTTTATATTATTATTATTATTAATTGTAAACAATTAATATATAATTTAAAAATAAAACATATCTCAAGCATTTTAATCATAAAATGCAATCACATTTTGCAAAAATATTTGAAAAAAAAATAAAAATAAATAATATTTAGCTTTTATACAATTGATTGTACCTATTGATTATACCTATTGTAAACAAATACTCAAATACCAATTTTATAATTTACAAACATAACTACATTTTACAACATGAGAAATATTTACTTTATTTTATTGTAAATAGATACTCAAATACCAATTTTATAATTTACAAATATAACTATATTTTACAACATAAGAAATATTTAGTTTCTATAATTTACAAATATAACTACATTTTACAACCTGAGAAATATTTACGTTATTTTCAACAAATTATTAATTTATACCAAATATATAAATATCTTTCTCATAATTTATAAGTGAAGTAACGGGTAATTAAAATTTTTAATTACTCTTTATTTTAAATATTAAAATAATAAACATGTAACTATAATATTTCCAAAATAATTAGTAACATTCTTCAAAATTTAGAGCATATTCAATACTAAATGATATCCTCTCTAAAATGGCATGTGGAATATTTTATCTGACATGGTCAACGCAATCAAATGTTTTATTTAAGATATTATAATGGTTAAAAAATAAAGAAAATATCCATATTATAGAAAAAAATAAATAAAATCAAACGCAACTTAGTTGTTTTTGCAACCAGTTGGAGTGGTTCGTGGAACATTGTTTCAACTAATTGGAGTGGTCTGTTCAGCTCAGAAAAGGAAGAGCTGGTTGAAAGACGTGGCTCACGATCGGAGATATTTTTAACATAATCCAGCCATACACAAACATTCTAATTAAAATGTTCGAAGTGTAACACAAAATTTATAATGAAAATGCTGCACGTCTACAAAATTGAAATATAAACGTTAGAGTGGTCAATTACTGAAACTTTACCGTTAGAAACCAAAAGATACACAAAAAATCGCCAATGCCGATCCTGAAGTTGAAATGCAATTTCGAAATTTGAATTTCGTCTAGTTGTTTCCTGTGAGAATATGCAAAAAAGTTGGTGGTAAGAAAAACAACCTCAAGTTGAAATGCAATTTAAATTTCATTGTGGTTTAGATATTTCTCCCCACTTCTCTCCCACGTAGCTTCCTGCGCTCTCTGTTTATATGTGTGCAGTGGGAAGACTATGTGATGGGTTGTATTTGGTAGCGGCAACGAGAGTCCATGGTGGGTTACGTTTGGTGGAGGGAACACCAGCTCATTGACGATTTTCTTTGGGTTGTATTTGGTAGCGGCAAGGAGAGTCCATGGTGGGTTACGTTTGGTGGAGGGAACACCAATTCATTGACGATTTTCTTTTGAATAAGGATGTTCCATCGCTTGAGAGGTAACATTGATGAAGGCCATTGATCACAAGACCATAGGCCGTTCGCTGTATGGACAAACCGTGAGCTGCAATCAATGCTATTAAGGTAAGCACAAGTTGCCTATGTTATTGTCATTTTCTACACGCTTCACTAAATTTATTTTGAAATTGAAGGATATATTTCATTGATTTTTTTTGAAGTTGAAGGATACTGCTAAAGATTTTGGTGTTGAAATAGTTCTTTATACACTTCACTGATTTTTTTTTGAAATTTAGGGATATATTTCAATGATTTTTTTAAGTTGAAGGATATACGTGAAGATTTTAGCGTTGCAATAGTTCTTTATAATTTTAATGGTAAAGAGTTACAAGGATTGTTTAATTAAATTTATTAGGTTAATTTCATATAACAAATTTCTATTCGCAAAGATGTTTCTAATTAGAGTCAATAACACCATACTCAGGTTTCTGTTTGCATACTCTGCTTCCTAGTTAGCCGATGCTTTTGTTTACATATGATACTCAGATTTCTGTTTGCAATTCTTGGCTTCGCTAGAATTTCGTTCTTACCTTTTTTCCCTGCCATGGCCATCCCATGCCGTGCTTTTCTTTTCTTTTCCCAGATTTGTTAGAGTAGATTCATCATGTTCCATCTGCCTGAGCATACCTATGAGGTTTTTCTTCTTTTATCCATTCACATATTTTATTTTTTATTATATGTCTTTTACATAAGTATGGTCCATGTGTTCTTCTAAATTCGCTATTTAAAAAAATAATTATATAAGAAAAAGTTATAATGTATTATACGTTTTATTAGAGCAATTATTTTATGAATTTTAGTTTTATTTATATTTAAATTTTAATATCTTAAAATGGATTTTTTTTGTTATTTTGTAATATTGGACCTTTTAAAAGTGGATGGGGAAGAAAGTGACCTAGTAAGCGAGAGAAACACACACAAAGTGAGTTTGGAAGGGGACACAAGGGGTAGAGGTAAATAGAGAGAGCAAAAGGGAGAAAGTGAAGAAGAAAGAGGTAGAAGGAGACTAGAGAAATTTAAGGAGAGAGGGGTAGGGTGCGCAAGAGAGATATACACACACAAAGTGAGAATTAAAGGCGATACATGTGGGGAGAGATGAAGAAAAAGAGAGGGAAATAGAGAAAATTAAGGAGAAATAGCTAGAGGGAGAATGGGGAAATTAAAGGAGACAAAGATAGGGGTGAGAGAGGGAGGTAGGAAAGAGGAGGGAGAGAGAGAGATAAATTGAGAGAACTAGTGAGAGAGGGAGAGGGAGGGTGAGTGGCACAATGGGTGGAGATAGCACAAGAGAAAGAGGATGTCAAGGAGGGAGGGACAAAGGGAGCGAGAGAGAGAGAGAGGAGAGAGGGAGGAAGGGAGGGAGAGACGGAGTAAGAGAGAGAGGGAGGGAGAGAGGAAGGGAGAGAGAGAGAGGGAGAGAGAGATAGAGAGGAATTAGGAGGGAGAGAGGGAAAGAGCGAGAGGGATAAGGAGGGAGAGAGCGAGAGGGACAGGGAGGGTGATAGAGGGAGGAAAGGGAGGAAGAGAGAAAGAGAGAGAGACGGAAGGGAGGGAGATAGCGAGAGGGAGTGGGAGAGATATAGATAGAGAGAGAGAGAGAGGGAGGGAAGGAGAGATAGAGAGACAGAGGGAGCTGGAGGGAGAGAGGGATGGAGCGGGAGGGAGAGAGGCGCAGCAGGAGGGAGAGAGAGAGAGAGACGGAGCGGGAGAGGGAGAGAGAAAGAGAGAGAGAGGGAGAGGGGGGGGACAGAGATAGGGAGAGGGAGGGAGATAGAGGGAGGGAGGAAGGGAGGGAGATAGAGGGAGAGAGAGAGATAGGTAGCAGGAAGGATAGAGGGAGGGAGTGTAAAGGAGGAAGAGAGAGAGAGAGAGAGGGAGCGAGAGGGAGAGAGGGAGAGAGAGAGGGTGAGAGAGAGAGAGATATACAGGGAGAGGGAGAGGGAGGGAGAGGGAGGGATAGAGAGAGAGGGAGAGGGAGGGAGAGGGAGGGATAGAGAGAAAGTGGGAGAGAGAGAGAAGGAGATATAGGGAGGGGGTGAAAGAGGGAGAGGGAGAGAGAGAGGGAGACAGATGGAGGGAGAGAGAGAGGAGGAGAGAGAGAGGGAGAGAGAGGAAGGAAGAGGGAGAGGGAGAGGGAGAGAGAGAGAGAGGGAGGGATAAAGAGAGATATAGAGGGAGAGGGAAGGAGGGAGAGGGAGGGAGGGAGATAGAGGGAGGGGGAGAGAGAGAGGGAGTGGGAAGGGGAGATTTAGAGAGGGAGCGGGAGGGAGAGAGAGAGGGAGCGTGAGAGAGAGAGAGAGAGAGTTAAGGATGGAGAAAGAGGAAGGGAGATAGAGGAAGGGGGAGAGAGAGAGAGGGAGAAGGAGGGGGTCGAACGGAATGGGAGGGAGAGAGACAGAGAGAGAGAGGGAGTGGGTGGGAGAGATAGAGAGAGAGGGAGGGAGGGAGAGAAAGAAAGATGGAGCAGAAGGGAGAGAGAGAGAGCAAGGGGGAGATAGATGGAGGAGGAGTGGGAGGGAGAGAGAGAGAGGGGAAGAGGAAGAGAGTGGGAGAGAGATAGGGGTAGAGGGTGAGAGAGAGAGGGAGCGGGAGGGAGAAAGGGAGGGACCGAGAGGGAGAGAGAGATAGGGAGGGAGCAGAAGGGAGGGAGAGGGAGGGATATAGATGGAGGGGGAGAGAGAGAGAGTTGGAGTGAGAGTAAAAGGGAGAGAGAGTGAGAGAGAGAGGGAGAGAGGGAGATGGAGAGAGAGACGGAGGGAGAGATAGGGAGAGGTAGAGGGAGAGAGGGAGAGGAAGATGCACAGAGAGGGAGAGGGAGATAGAGGGAGAGGGAGGGGGAGAGAGAGAGAGAGAGAGAGAGAGAGAGAGAGAGATAATGTCAGAGAGAGAGAGAGAGAGAAAGAGAGAGAATGTCAAAGATAGAGAGACAGAGAGAAAGATAATGTCATAGAGAGAGAGAGAGTGTCAGAGAGGAGAAATAAGGGGAGTGAGAGATGGAGGGAGAGGGATGGAGGGAGAGACAGAAGGAGGGAGATGGAGGGAGAGAGAGAGAGGGGGAGACGGAGGGAGATAGATGAAGGGAAGGAGAGGGAGGGTCACAGAGGGAGGGGGAGAGAGCAGGAGCGGTAGTGAGAGGGAAAGGGATAGGGTGGGTGAGAGAGACAGAGGGAGAGAGGGAAGGAGGGAGGGAGAGAGATATATAGAGAGAGAGGGAGAGATAGAGAGAGAGAGAGGGAGAGATGGAGAGAGAGAGAGGCAGAGATGGAGAGAGAGAGGGGGGGAGAGAGAGAGAGAGAGAGAGAGGGAGGGGGGTTGGGAGAGAGAGGGGGAGGGGTGTTGGGAGGGAGAGGGAGAGATAAAGAGAGGGAGCGAGGGAGAGAGAGAGGGAGATAAAGAGGGAGAGGGAGAGAGGGAGAGAGGGAGAGGGAGAGAGAGAGAGAGAGAGAGAGAGATAGAGATGGAGAGAGAGATAGAGAGAGCGGGAGGGAGCGGGAGGGAGAGGGAGGGAGAGAGGGAGAGAGAGAGATAGTGTCCGAGAGAGACTAATTGTAATTTGAAACATTGCTAATTGAAGTATTGAATCAAGAAAAAGTAATTGACACAACATAAAACAATTTAAAACTCTAATAGATTCATGCAATTTCAACCATTTATTTCCACACTCAACTTTTAATTATTTTCAATTTAATTTAATTTTCAAAATTATAATTAAATGTCCTTTTAGAAAGTTTTTTATTAGTAAATTACCTAGCTTTCGTTGTTATTCATTTTTTTCCAATTTAATTATTAGTTATTTGAATAAAAATAATTTACTTTTAAAATATATTTGAATAAGACGATCATTTTTAGCTAAAAATAAATAAATAAATAATACTATGACCCTAATGGAGTAATTAAAAAAAGGCAAAAAACAAAAAAAATTTCATAATTTTTTTTCCAAACTTACTAGAAATTTCTCAAAAAAATATAGTTCAATGTGATGGATAAAAACTTAGATCTTCTTAATCTTATTCCATTTCTTCTTAATCTTAACCCATTTTAAAAAGGTTGAGATTATTGAAATTTTAAAAAATGAGCCTAGGAGGGAAAAAAAGAAACTCTATTTTAGTTGTTTACTATTTTCATTCATGGCCCATTCCAAGTACAAGGTCGAATTCTAAGGAACAATATTTTTTATTTTAACAAATACTATTTTTCATTCTACTAATTTTCCTAAAATATCACTAGAAATTCTAGAATCTATATATAATTATTATAGATTAGAAGAATTTTACAATAATATTCTCAAACGTTTGTGTCAATTTGAAAATAAGATTTTCTCTTACACTAATGGTATAAGTATAAAATTTTAAAATTTTCCTATACTAAAACTAAATTCTTAAGTTTTTAGAAAAAACTGATATAATTTTCACATTTTTCAATAGTATTCTTAATAAATTTATTTGTCAATAATATCCTTAATCCTTAATAAATTTATGGGTGTAAACTAATTCACGTCATCCAAAATATTAAACTCTCCTATATACAAGTATAACTTTCTAAATACAAATTAATGTTAACGAAAAATAATTGAACTATCGCCATCCAAAATATTCAACTCTCCCATGCCTAAGTGAAACTATCTAAACACCAACTAATGTTAAAGAAAACTAGCTCAACTAATTCCTTGAATTAGACTATAATAATATTTTTTTATACATTATTTAAATTCTTAAATTCTAGGAAATGATAAAGTGATGAATGAGACAAATGATAATATATAATCAAAGTGTAATTAGTAAATAAATAAATAAATAACCTCCCTTGAAATACTAGTCATAGTAGTGGTCAAAGTGGAAACACTCTCCATATATTTAGATTTTTATACTCATTTTATTAGGTATTTTATTTTTATATTTAATTCATTAATAAGTGCCAAAATTTGCATTCAAAATATTTTTTTTAATTATTTATATAAATTTAATTGAATATTATTAAATATTTTATTAATTATAATTTAATTTTAATATAAGCTGTTTTTACTGTTACTTTTGACAATTTGTGGATTTTTTTTGTTTATCTTTTCTAAAATCCACACTCTACACTCTCTAGTTTTGAACTTGCGACTTCTTAGGAAGAAAGACATGTTGTTAACCATTAGGCTCACTCAAGTTGTATAATTATTATTATTATCATCCAATTTTAAGGTCATGACCAAACCAAACATTGATGTAGGAGTCCCCCTGTTTATGGAACAAGGGACTCACCTCCGCTCAACGATTATGTAAACCATTAAAACCCCTAGGGTCAAACCAACCCATTTAAAAACTCCTAGGTTCAAGCCAACCCATATATAAAACAATTATTTTAAGAATTAATATAGATATGTTTTAAGCACTGATCTAACTTGAGCCAAGAGGGATCAATTTTTTTCTATGTAATTTTTCATTGTTTAAATATTATTTTTGAATGCTATAGAGGTTAAGAAAGATGTGCATTGAAATGGTTTTTTGGTTATTACTATATTTTCAAGTATAAGTGAATATTAATTTACATTAAAATATGTGATTCATAATGCACATGGGGCATTTTATTTTATAAAACTTTAAAATATATTCTTTTAACATTTTTCTCATTATAGATATATATGAAGTTGTTATCACCTCTTCACATATTTTTTTAAATATATAAGGTTTAAAAATTGTACTCACATAATTTTTTTTGTTTACTTCTAATTACTTATCATGAAATTTTATTAGGTCATATGGAAAACTAATTAAGCATGCATATAATATTTATTTTTTCTTTTTTATTATAGCTCACATTTTTTTTCTATTTAAAGAATATTGTATTCATATTTTAAGAGGTAACATGTATCAACTCCATGTTGAGCAAAGACATGCTTACACATTGCCTTCAAGCTCCCAAAAGAATGAGTCTCTCTACCAAATTATACATAAATAAAATAAATTATTCTCTCATTTAACATATTTACAACTTAACCTCTTACTTACCAAAAAAATGAAATGATAAAATTATAATAACATGTCCTCAAATTTATGCATTACATATGTTTAATTAGTTTGATTTTATATATTTTTTATTAAAAAGTTAAATTTATAATGATTACGAATATGTTGTTAATTAAGATGTAATGTGAATAAAACAAAAGGAAACTATTAGATTTTATTGGTTATTGTATGTCTTCAAATTATGAAATACATATATATTAACATAGTTTATTAAATTAAATAGCTAATAATATTTAGCAAACATTGAGTCATAATAAGCATCGAAACATTTAGCTGATGATGTACTTATATTATCCAAAAATATTAATAAAAAATAAATCAATTATAACTTTATTTTATATTATTATTATTATTAGTTGTAAACAATTAATATATAATTTAAAAATAAAACATATCACAAGCATTTTAATCATAAAATTCAATCACACTTTGCAGAAATATTTGAAAAATAAAAAAATAAAAATATTTAGCTTTTATACAATTGATTATACCTATTGTAAATAAATACTCAAATACAAATTTTATAATTTACAAACATAACTACATTTTACAATATGAGAAATATTTAATTTATTTTATTGTAAATAGGTACTCAAATACCAATTTTATAATTTACAAATATAACTATATTTTACAACATGAGAAATATTTACTTTTTATAATTTACAAAAAAACTACATTTTATAACATGAGAAATATTTACTTTATTTTCAAAGTATGATTAATTTTATACCAAATATATAAATATCTTTCTCATAATTTATAAATGAAGTCACGGATGATTAAAATTTTTAATTATTCTTTATTTTAAATATTAAAATAATAAAGCGTGAGCTGCAATCAATGTTATTAAGGTAAGCACAAGTTGCCTATGCTATTGTCATTTTCTACACGCTTCACTAAATTTATTTTGATATTGAAGGATATATTTGATTGATTTTTTTTTAAGTTGAAGGATACAATTAAAGATTTCGGTGTTGAAATAGTTCTTTATAATTTTAATGGTAAAGAGTTACAAGGATTGTTGAATTAAATTTATTAGGTTAATTTCATACAACAAATTTCTATTCGCAAAGATGTTTCTAGTTAGAGTTGATAACACCACACTCAGGTTTCTGTTTGCATACTCCGCTTCCTAGTTAGGCGATGCTTTTGTTTACATATGATACTCAGATTTCTGTTTGCGTTTCTTGGCTTTGCTAGAATTTCGTTCTTACCTTTTTTCCCTGCCATCCCCATCCCCATGCCGTGCCTATCTTTTCTATTCCTAGATTTGTTAGAGTAAATTCATGATGTTCCATCTACCTGAGCATACCTATGAGGTTCTTCTTTTATCCATTCACATATTTTATTTTTCATTATATATCTTTTACATAAAGTATGGTCCATGTGTTCTTTTAAATTCGTTATTTAAAAAAATAATTATGTAAAAAAAAGTTATAATGTATTATACGTTTTATTAGAGCAATTATTTTATGATTTTGAGTTTTATTTATATTTAAATTTTAATATCTTAAAAAGGATTTTTTTTGTTATTTTGTAATATTGCACCTTTGAAAAGTGGATGGGGAAGAAAGTGACCTAGTAAGAGAGAGAAACACACACAAAGTGAGTGTGGAAGGGGATGCAAGGGGTAGAGGTAAATAGAGAGAGAAAAAGGGAGAAAGTGAAGGAGAAAGAGGTATAAGGAGACTAGAGAAATTGAAGGAGAGAGGGGTAGGGTGCGCAAGAGAGAGATACACACACAAAGTGAGAATTAAAGGGAATACATGTGGGGAGAGATGAAAAAAATGAGAGGTAAATAGAGAAAATTAAGGAGAAATAGCTAGAGGGAGAATGGAGAAATTACACGAGACAAAGATAGGGGTGAGAGAGGGAGGTAGGAGAGAGGAGGGAGAGAGAGAGATAAATTGAGAGAACTAGTGAGAGAGGGAGAGGGAGGGTGAGTGGCACGATGGGTGGAGATAGCGCAAGAGAAAGAGGATGTCGAGGAGGGAGGGAAAAAGGGAGGGAGAGAGAGGGAGGGAGGGAGGGAGAGAGGGAGAGAGCGAGAGGGATAAGGAGGGAGAGAGCGAGAGGGAGAGGGAGGGAGATAGAGGGAGGAAAGAGAGGAAGGGAGAGAGAGAGAGAGAGAGAGATCTGGAGGGAGAGAGGGATAGAGTGGCAGGGAGAGAGATAGGGGTAGGGGGTGAGAGAGAGAGGGAGTGGGAGGGAGAGAGAGAGGGAGGGAGCGGGAGAGAGAGAGAGGGAGGGAGCGGGAGGGAGATGGAGGGAGATAGATGGAGGGAGGGAGAGGGAGGGATATAGAAGTAGGGGGAGAGAGATGGAGTGGGAGTGAGAGTGAAAGGGAGAGAGAGAGAGAGGAAGAGAGGGAGATGGAGAGAGAGAGGGAGGGAGAGAGAGGGAGAGAGAGAGGGAGGGAGAGAGAGGGAGAGGGAGAGGGAGAGAGGGAGAGGGAGATGCACAGAGAGGGAGAGGGAGATAGAGGGAGAGGGAGAGAGAGAGAGAGAGAGAGAGAGATATAATGTCAGAGAGAGAGAGAGAAAGAGAGAGAATGTAAGAGATAGAGAGACAGAGAGAAAGATAATGTCAGAGAGAGAGAGAGAGAGAGATAATGTCAGAGAGAGAGAGAGAGAAAGAGAGAGAATGTAAGAGATAGAGAGACAGAGAGAAAGATAATGTCAGAGAGAGAGAGAGAGTGTCAGAGAGGAGAAATAAGGGGAGTGAGAGATGGAGGGAGAGGGAAGGAGGGAGAGACATAAGGAGGGAGAGGGAGGGAGAGAGAGAGAGAGGGAGAGATAGAGGCAGATAGATGAAGCGAAGGAGAGGGAGGGTCACAGAGGAAGGGGGAGAGAGCGGGAGGGGTAGTGAGAGGGAAAAGCATCAGGAGGGAGGGAAAGAAAGAGGGAGGGAGCGAGAGTGATATATAGAGAGAGAGGGAGAGATGGAGAGAAAGAGGGAGAGATGGAGAGAGAGAGAGGGGGGGGGGAGAGAGAGAGAGAGGGGGGGGGAGAGAGAGAGAGAAAGAGAGAGAGGGAGGGGGGTTGGGAGAGAGAAAGAGAGAGAGGGAGGGGGGTTGGGAGAGGGAGGGAGAGGGAGAGAGAGAGAAAGAGGGAGAGGGAGAGAGGGAGAGAGAGGGAGAGGGAAAGAGGGAGAGAGAGAGAGAGAGGGAGGGAGGGAGATAGAGGGAGGAAAGGGAGAGAGAGAGAGAGAGAGAGAGAGAGAGAGAGATCTGGAGGGAGAGAGGGATAGAGTGGCAGGGAGAGAGAGATAGGGGTAGGGGTGAGAGAGAGAGTGGGAGGGAGAGAGAGAGAGGGAGGGAGAGAGAGAGAGAGGGAGGGAGCGGGAGGGAGATGGAGGGAGATAGATGGAGGGAGGGAGAGGGAGGATAGAGAGTAAGGGAGAGATGGAGTGAGAGAGAGTGAAGGAGAGAGAGAGAGGAATGAGGGAGATGGAGAGAGAGAGGTAGGGAGAGAGAGAGGGAGAGAGAGGGAGGGAGAGAGAGAGGGAGAGGAAGAGGGAGATGCACGAGAGAGAGAGGAGATAGAGGGAGAGGGAGAGAGAGAGAGAGAGAGAGCGAGAGAGAGAGAGAGAGAGAGAGAGAGAGATGCGGAGGGAGAGGGAGAGGGAGGGAGGGAGATAGAGGGAGGAAGGGAGGAAGGAGAGAGAGAGAGAGAGAGAGAGAGAGAGAGAGAGAGAGATGCGGGAGGGAGAGAGGGAGAGGAGGGAGATAGAGGGAGGAAAGGGAGGAAGGGAGAGATGGAGAGAGAGAGAGAGGGGGAGAGAGAGAGAGTGGGGGGGGGAGAGAGAGAGAGAGAGAGAGAGAGGGAGGGGGTTGGGAGAGAGAAAGAGAGGGAGGGAGGGAGAGAGAGAGGGAGGGAGAGGGAGAGAGAGAGAAAGCGGGAGAGGGAGAGAGGGAGAGAGAGGGAGAGGGAAAGAGAGAGAGAGAGAGAGAGAGAGAGAGAGAGAGAGAGAGAGAGAGAGGGAGAGATATAGTGTCTGAGAGAGACTAATTGTAATTCAAAACATTACTAATTGAAGTATTGAATCAAGAAAAAGTAATTGACACAACATAAAACAATTTCGAAATCTAATAGATTCATGCAATTTCAACCATTTATTTCCACACTCAACTTTTAATTATTTTCAATTTAATTTAATTTTCAAAATTATAATTAAATGTCCTTTTGGAAAGTTTTTTTATTAGTAAATTACCTAGCTTGTGTTGTTATTCATTTTTTTCCAATTTAATTATTAGTTATTTGAATAAAAATAATTTACTTTTAAAATATATTTGAATAAGATGATCATTCTTAGCTAAAAATAAATAAATAAATAATACTATGACCCTAATGGAGTAATTAAAAAAATGCTAAAAATGAAATTTTTTTCATAATTTTTTTTGCAAACTTACTAGAAATTTCTCAAAAAAATATAGTTCAATGTGATGGATAAAAACTTAGTTATTCTTAATCTTATTCCATTTATTCTTAATCTTAACCAATTTTAAAAAGGTTGAGATTATTGAAATTTTAAAAAATGAGCCTAGGAGGGAAAAAAAGAAACTCTGTTTTCCTTGTTTACTATTTTCATTCATGGCCCATTCCATGTACCAAGTCGAATTCTAAGGAATAATATTTTTTATGTTAGGAATTTGGCTTCTGTGATCCATAAAATTGGTATAAAATATTTCAACAAAAATCACATTCCAACAGATTTTGTCGATGCGTTTCGAACCAGTGATTGATGAACCACAATTGCTGGTTCGTCGACAAAATTGTTGGAATATGATTTTTGCCAAAATATTTTATACCAATATTTTTTATTTTAACGAATACTATTTTTCATTCTACTAATTTCCCTAAAATATCACTAAAAATTTTAGAATCTATTATAGATTATAAGAATTTTACAATAATATTCTCAAAAATTTGTGTCAATTTGAAAATAGGATTTTCTTTTACACTCATGGTATAAATATAAAATTTTAAAATTTTCCTATACTAAAACTAAATTCTTAAGTTTTTAGAAAGAAACTGATGTAATTTTCACATTTGTCAATAGTATTCTTAATAAATGTATTTGTCAATAATATCCTTAATCCTTAATAAATTTATCAGTGTAAACTAATTCACTCCATCAAAAATATTAAACTCTCCTATATATAAGTATAACTTTCTAAATACAAATTAATGTTAACGAAAACTAATTGAACTATCGCCATCCAAAATATTCAACTCTCCCATGCCTAAGTGAAACTATCTAAACACTAATTAATGTTAAAGAAAACTAGTTCAACTAATCCCTTGAATTAGACTATAATAATATTTTGTTATACATTACTTATATTTTTAAATTCTAGGAAATGATAAAGTGATGAATAAGACAAATGATAATATATAATCAAAGTGTAATTAGTAAATAAATTAATAACCTCCCTTGAAATACTAGTCATAGCCATGGTCAAAGTGGAAACACCCTCCATGTATTTAGATTTTTATACTCATGTGTAATTAGTAAATAAATAAATAACCTCCCTTGAAATACTAGTCATAGCAGTGGTCAAAGTGGAAACACCCTCCATATATTTAGATTTTTACACATTTTATTAGGTATTTTATTTTCATATTTAATTCATTAATAAGTGTCAAAATTTGCATTTAAAATATTTTTTTTAAATTATTTATATAAATTTAATTGAATATTATTAAATATTTTATTAATTATAATTTAATTTTAATATAAATTGTTTTTAGTGTCATTCTTGAAAGTTTGTGGATTTTTTTGGTTTATTTTTTCTAAAATCCACACTCTACACTCTCTAGCTTTGAACTTGCGATTTCTTAGGAGGAGATACATGTTGTTAACCATTAGGCTCACTAAAGTTGTATAATTATTATTATTATCATCAAATTTTAAGGTCATGACCAAACCAAACATCAATGTAGAAGTCCCCTTGTTTATGTAACAAGGGATCCACCTCTGCTCAAGAATTATGTAAACCATTAAAACCCCTAGGGTCAAACCAACCCATTTCAAAACTCCTAGGGTCAAGCCAATCCATTATTGTAACTATGATTTTTCTTATTTTATCCATTCACATATTTTCTTTTTTATTATATATCTTTTAGTCGATGTGTTCTTTTCAATTCGCTATTTAAAAAAATAATTATATATATATATATAAAGTTATAATGTATTATACTTTTTATTAGAGCAATTATTTTATGATTCTGAGTTTTATTTATATTTGAATTTTAATATCTTAAAATGGATTTTTTTGTTATTTTGTACTATTGCACCTTTTAAAAGTGGATGGGGAAGAAAGTGACCTAGTAAGAGTGAGAAACACACACAAATAGAGTGTGGAAGGGGACGCAAGGGGTAGAGATGAATAGAGAGAGAAAAAGTGAGAAGTGA
>JAXQQM020087233.1:0-180000 GCA_034641835.2 Pinus albicaulis | reverse complement strand
AATACCAATTTTATAATTTACAAACATAACTACATTTTACAACATGAGAAATATTTACTTTATTTTATTGTAAAAAGATACTAAAATACCAATTTTATAATTTACAAATATAACTATATTTTACAACATGAGAAATATTTACTTTTTATAATTTACAAATATAACTACATTTTACAACATGAGAAATATTTACTTTATTTTCAAAATATGATTAATTTTATACCAAATCTATAAATGTCTTTCTCATAATTTATAAATGAAGTAATGGGTGATTAAAATTTTTAATTATACACTCAACTTACCATAAAACTTACCATTGTAAAAAAAAATTTATCATTACCAAAATTCAACCAACATTTAAATAGAAATGTTATATGATACGGTCTTATATGTGTGCATTGTTGGCACCGTTCTTGGATTAATGTGTTTTGGTACTACATAATGAAATTTGTTGTACTATGGATTATATAAATAGATTGATAATGGATTTTCGATTTCCATCGCACCGTATTAATAATTCAGAGGCTGTAGTCTTTGGGAATTATGTTATCCATTCCGCATTTATAAATGGTCAATTTGCAACTTTGGAAAGTGGATTCGATATTTGTGGAGTCCGGCTGGCCTATCTGCCCGACACATGGCATGCCTTTCTCCGTCGATTTGATATGATCGCACGACTCTGAGGCCTAGGGTTAGTAATGACCCTCGGCGCTCTAACCGTTCCGGCCTCATTGTTTCTCTTCGTGCTGAGAGTTCTGGAGGCGGTGGCTCTGCCAGGGTTTCTTGACGAGGTTTCTAGACCCTCTGAGGCGATGGTGGTATCGCGACAGCCAGAGAGCTTGCCTCTGGTCTCAGGTAAACATCTCCTGACAGCTCATAGTTTTTCTTTCTGTGTTTTTTCGTGGACAGGTTGAGTTTCCTGTGTGAATCTAACGGAGGTGACTGGTTATCATTCTAACCCTGAAGCTTACGCATTCTTTTCCGGCCGTTGTTCTCATGTGTTCTTTGATTTACTAAATTCTTTTCTGGCCGTTGTTCCCATGTGTTCTTTCGAATTGCTAAATTCTTTTTGTTTTGGGGGTTTTGGACAGCGGAGGTCCGGTGCTTCAAAGGAATACTCCCAGGTTCGGAAACGACAGGTATTCCCTCTGGAAAAAGAAACAATCTTGCCTCTGTTCCGGGGTTACCCTGTTCTACAGCATAGTTAATGAATTCTTTTGTTCCTGTTATAGAATTTTCTTCCGCATGCCTAATGGTATCTTTCTTATGACAGGTATTGCCATACTCCCTGCTCCAGCTCGGGTTCCTTGTCGTTTTTCTAGCTCGCTCACGGAATGAG
Organism: Pinus albicaulis; assembly: GCA_034641835.2. Lineage (NCBI taxonomy): Eukaryota > Viridiplantae > Streptophyta > Pinopsida > Pinales > Pinaceae > Pinus > Pinus albicaulis. Next base: position 178,661 of record JAXQQM020087233.1, on the reverse strand, counting down.
GGTTAACCTCCGCATGCATTTCACATGTACTCCAATTTCAACAGGGTCTGTACCCTTGGACTTCCTTTGGCGGAATGTTTAAATGATAGTTCTGTCGAGGTCTAGTTCAGGGTTTTGCCTGATATGTTTAATTTACGCCGTGCAGGATAGATTCTTGTTCAGGTTTCCTTATTGTCATATGCGGCCTCAAGCCGACAGTTGTATAATTTGTGACTACTCCTAAGTGGAGTTACTTTGATATAAACTGTGATTATGTTTACGGTTATTCGACGGTCTCTGTTTTCTCTACTTGAATTAAACTTCTCGCACAAAATGTAATTGTACTCCTAGTTATATTTATACCAATTGCAGAGATGGTGTGACATTCTCAGTTGAGATTTGTTTTTGTCTTTTATATACTGTGTGTATAACGCCGTGAAGGCTATTTACCGTTTCTACAATCTTTTCCAATGGTATCTGTGGTTGCTTTGCACCTAGTCTTGGATTCTTATGTATCACTGGAATTTTTGGTTCTCGATTAGCCGATTCTAGAATTTTTTCTGTTGCTCTTGTTAAGAGTTTTATTATTTGGTGTTGAGTTAATATTTTAACTGATGTTGCACACGGTGTCTTTGGTTCTTACTGTTCTTGTTATTTCCTTATTCTGTTTATTCTTTTCCTAAATAGTACAGGCGTCTGTACCTCCATTCAAGTCCGTGTTTCATCAAGGCGGAGAACGACCAACCTTTTAGCCCAGAATTCTAGCTTGAAGGGTTAACGGTTCTCCCGTTCCTCTGTTTGTGTTTATTTTCCACTATTATACTCTACAGGGCTGTCTTAACTAGTGCAGTAGATATGGCTGGTAATTAAAATTCTGGTTCTGTTAATAAATACTTCTTCCATAGGAATTAACCTACCTCTGTACATGATATAATAGGGTGAAGGAAAGAAAAGAAAATACTAAGTAGTCTATGGATCTTTCTTTCTACTGTAAAATCTTATCTGTAGACTGTCTTTATAGAATATAATACTTGTATCCAACAAACCCTACTGTAATGATAATAGAAAACAAGATTCATCCTTTCATGGTAACAAAATTAAGTTTTCTAACCACAACATACTTCTGAAAACAAAATCAGAAGAAAAACCCACAAAACATTTTACTTCTTCTTATTCTTTACTCATATGGATCCGGAATCAAGTGATGGTATTAATGTGCCTCCCTTGCATGAGCTGACAAACAGTCACGCAGCTCCCCCCGTGCATCAAGTCTGGGTCTCTGTTGTTCTCAGAGTACTGGACAGAAACTTAGGACAATCCGGTCCAGTCCTTCCATTACAGGGAAAAACAGGAAGTTCTGGGGAGATCACGGGACGAACCGGTCCAATCTCCAACCCAGAGCACCCTCTGTTCAGGAATACCTCTTCCAGGTTAACAGAGTTTCTTTTCCTTCCTCCATAGATCCAACCCCAAACTCTCCTCTGGATTTTCTATTTATTCCAGAGTTCTGTGGGTAACTGTGGGAACTGTTTTTCCAACTAACACCAGATCTTGATTTACTTTTACTTTTGTTTTTACCATCATTGTTACTCATGAAACTAATTCACAGTAAATCTTTATCAATGTAAATTTTAATTTTTGTTCAATATTCTAATTGAAGTAAACATCAGTCTTAATTAACAAAACAAAAAAGTCTAACCATTCGTTCCACTAAAACGGTGGTTAAAGTTTTCCCCCTCTGGACGAGAACACCGTCCTCGGTGTTATTATTCTAGTTCAGTAAAAATCTCAGGATAAGCTTCACGAACAAAACTTTTGTCTTCCCAGGTAGCTTCCTCAGGTCCAAAGTGCTTCCATTGCACTTTAACCTGGGCGATGGCTTGTTTCCGGAGCATGATTTCCCTCCGGTCGATTATACTGTGTGGCTCGACCAGAAATTCCCCGTCTGGTTCTACCTGCACAAAATAAACTTATGTTAATTAAATAAGTTTATAATATCACATTATTATTTAGTGATCATACTCTTTCACTACCTGTATGTTCTGCCAATGAATAATATGCCTTGTATCATGGACATATCATTTCAATAACGATACATGAAAAACATTATGCACCCGAATATGGCTAGGAAGAGCTAAACGATACGCCACCGGTCCCACTCTCTCCAGAATTTGGAAAGGGCCACAGAATCGGGGTGCTAATTTTGCACAAGACGCCCATCTTAATGTGCTTTTCTTTGGTTTAATTCTGACATATACATGATCTCCAACTGCATATTCATGATAAGACCTTTTCTTATCCGCATACACTTTCTGCCTGTCCTGTGCTGCCTTCAAATTCTGTCGAATTTTCCTCACCTCAGCTTCCATTTCTGCTAGCATGTCTGGTCCTAGCATGAGTTTATTCTCTGGGCTGCTCCAGTTGATGGGAGTCCTGCACTACCAACCATACAGTTCTTCGAACGGACTCATCTTTAATGATTCTTGGTAACCGTTGTTGTAGGCGAACTCTATCAAGTGTAGATACTCTTCCCATTTAACTGGTTGTTGCATGACATACATTCTCAGCATGTTTTCCAGTACCTGATTTACCTGCTTAGTCTGGCCGTCTGTTTGCGGGTGGTATGCAGTACTAAAATTTACTTGAGTTCCTAACCCTGTAAACAGTGTCTTCCAAAAGGCTGATGTGAATTTTACATCTCTGTCCGAGATGACGGTCTTAGGTATGCCATGGAGTCTGAAGATCTCATGCATAAATAATGTTATTTGTACTGTCTTATAAGTGGACTGGACAGGTATGAAATGTGCTGACTTACTTAGTCTATCCACAACTACCATTATGGAATCATTACCTCACTTTGACTTTGGTAACCCGGTGATAAAGTCCAATGAAATCACCTCCCATTTCCACTCAGGAATGGGTATAGGTTGCATTAATCCAGCTGGATGCCGATGCTCCACCTTTACTTGCTGGCATTAGCTGGATGCCGATGCTCCACCTTTACTTGCTGGCATTCTAAACATTTGGTTAAATAGCTTTCTATTTCCTTTCTCATGCCTGGCCAACAGTAATCCTTTCTTATGGCTATCAGCATCTTTTGATATCCCTAATGACCAGCATAATTGCTTCTATGATATTCATCCAGTATCATAGTTTTTAATTCCACTCTATTCGGAATGACTATTTTCTTCTTAAAAACCAGCAACCCATCCTGGTTGATCTCATATCCCCCTTGTTCCCCCTGTCCTTCAGATTCTTGGGTTTGCTGCCACAAATATTTATACTCTGGATCCTTGTCTGCTTCTTTTCTGATTTGATCTAGAAATCTGGTTTCCACCTGGTTAATGTATAACTCATAAATGCTATGCACTTTTCTGCTCAATGCATCCGCAACTTTGTTCTCCTTTCCCTTCACGTGCTGCAGATCAATTTCAAACTCACTCAGAAAAGCATTCCACCTTGCTTTTTGGGAGTTTAAATCAGTTTGTTTAAAATAGTTGGTTAGGCTGCTATGATCCGTCCTTAATACAAATTTCTTCCCAAGTAAATAATGTCTCCACACCCTGAGTGCATGCACAACTGCGGTCACCTCTAAATCATAACCTGAATACCGCTACTCATGATCTTTTAACTTGCGGGATTCACACGCAACTACCTTTCCTTCTTGTGATAAAACAACCCCAATACTTTCCTTGCATGCATCTGTACAAACCTCGAATTCTTTACTCGGATCTGCCACACTTAACACAGGTGATGTTGTCAGCAACTGCTTCAATCTTTCAAAACTATCTTGGCATTCTTTGGTCCATTTAAAGATTTCCCCTTTCCTTTGCAAGGAGGTAATAGGAAAAGCTATCTTTGAGAATCCTTTTATAAATCGCCGGTAATAGCCAGTGAGACCCATAAAATATCGTATATCTGCCACATTCTGTGGCACCTTCCACTCCATAATAGTCTTGATTTTCTCCGGGTCTACAGCTATGCCTTTTTCAGATATTACATGTCCAAGATACTGTATCTTTTCTTTAAAGAAGTCACATTTTCTGAATTTCGCATACATTTGGTGCTTCCTAAGCATTTCCAGCACCATTCACAAGTGTTCTTTGTGTTCTTCCACATCTTTAGAATAAATCAGTATATCATCAATGAAAATTAACAAAAATTTGTCCAAATAAGGATGGAATACACTATGCATCAGCCTCATAAAGGTGGTTGGTGCATTAGTTAACCCAAAAGGTAATACCACGAATTCGTAGTGGCCATACCTTGTACGGAAGGCAGTTTTGTATATATCTTCATCTTTAATCTGGATCTGGTGATAACCAGATCGGAAATCGATCTTTGAGAACACCGTGGCCCCTCTCACCTGATCAAACAAGTCATCAATACGAGGTAGAGCATACCTGTTCTTAATAGTTAACTTATTTAACTGTCGGTAATCCATGCACATGCGCATGGTTCCATCCTTCTTTTTAACAAGCAATACGGGTGCTCCCCAGGGTGACACACTGGGTCGAATATACCTCTTATCCAGCAATTCCTAAAGCTGCATCTTCAGTTCAGTCAGTTCTGGTACACTCATACGGTAAGGATTCCGTGAAACTGGCGAGGCTCCTGGCAGCAGTTCTATTGTAAAATCAACCTCTCTTTTTGGTGGTAAACCTGGTATTTCTTCAAGAAATATATCCTTAAATTCTTGAACTACCGGTATATTTTCTAACGCAGCAGCTTTATTTTTAGACTCAGATAATCCAACTTGTATAGCATACAGTTGGCATCCCTTCCTTATACATTTCCCCATCTGGGAAGCTGTAATTGGGCGCAGATTTACAGGCTTCTTTATGCCTTGAATCTCTTGACGAATACCATTATGATCTTTGTAGTAAACTATCTTTTCCTTACAGTCTATAAGAGTCCAATGCTTCTCCAACCAATCCATACCCAATAATATATCATAGGATCCCAAAGCCAGAATATTTAAATCCACTACCAGCTGCTGTCTGCCAATTTGTAGTGCACATTCTGGTATTTTGGCACTAACCCTTCTTTTAGCTCTTGTGGCTAACTGGACTAGCCAGGTCTTTTTGAACTTTTGACTTGGCAGTTTACAGACTTCCACTAGTTTAGGACTTATATAACTTAGACTTTCCCTCGGGTCTACTAAAACAGAAACAGTTTGGGATAGCAAATTACCTTCTAGTTCTATCATGGTAGGCTGAAAATCCGCTTGCCGGTCCTCCAATGCAGCATTAATTCTGGGTATACTCCGAGCAACATCTCCCATAGTAGAGGCTTCTTGCAAGTTATTTACTGCCTCAGTTTTACCCTGTTGTGGACAATCCCGATAGTAGTGCACTGCCCCACAGCCCCAACACTGCAGAGGTGGCCTCTAAGTTTGTGGTTGCTCAGGTTTACTTGAAGCTTCCACCGTTTTGTCTTCCCCAGGCCATCTAACCCGCTGATGATTCCTACCGAATTGTTTATTGATTGAATTTCTGGCGGTATTTCGGAAATTACTGGTTTTCCCCCTTTTGGAACCAGCATTGTTTCTCTTATCCTTCCTTGTTTGCCATCCTTTTCCAGGATCTATCTTGTTTTTCGCTTGCTGATAGCATAGCCTTGCTTTCCTGATAGCGTCATCCATTGTCTTGGGATTTTCAAATTCGATACGCTACTTCATATGGACAGGTAAACTGCTCAGAAATCTTTGAACTTTGGCCTTCTCTTCTCTTAAGTACGGTACGTAGTGCAGTAATGCAGTAAACTTGGTGATGAACTCGTCCATGGTCAGTTGTCCTAGCTTTAAATCATGAAATTTTCGGGCTTTTTCATCATAAAAACGCTCAGTTAGGTACTTATCCTTAAATTACTATTGGAACTTTTCCCATGTCACATCTTCATCCTCTAATCCCCGCACATTCTTCACTTCTTCCCACCATAAGGTGGCTTTGTCTTTTAACTGATAAATGGCCAGTCATGCTTTAAGAACACTATCGTAATCATACACCTGGAAATATTTGTTCATGTTAATCAGCCAGGCTTCCGCCACCTCCTCTTTTTCTCCATCGAACGTAGGTGGCTTTATCTTTCTGAATTCTCCGTGTAATTCCACCTTCTGCCTTTTACTGGCTTTCCGTTCATTTTCATTTTCAGATTCAGCCTCATTAAAATTTCTGTGAGCTTTACTTCGCTGCGACATACTTCTTTCTCTTTGGTTCATATCTTGTTCACCTGTTTGCTGATCGTCGCTTTCCTGGAATTCCCTGCCAGCACTGGGATTCTCATTTCTTTGATTTTGTTTGTCAGAGAGGCTTTTTAAGATCCTCTCTTGCTCCTGCATCATCCTAGCATTTTCCTTCCATACCCTCTCCATCTCTTCCTGCAACTGTTGTATTGTGTGTAATAAAATGCGAGTCTGATGTTGTTGTTCTTCCATCAATCTGTTAGATCTCTGTGCTGCTCTATCCCCAGCTGAACCCACATTTCGGGGTTTCCCTCTGGTGGAGGCTGCATTTCTCTGATATTTCGCTGTAGCGATTGTGATTGTGAAGGTGTCCGTCTCATCTGTCCTTCCAACTAATTATCTGTCTGTGCATGAGTAACATACAATTTTTAACGTTAGTTGGCCCAATAGGGCTCCAGAGTTGTAACCTGCTTTGATACCACTTGTAACACTCAACTTACCATAAAACTTACCATTGTAAAAAAACAAATTATCATTACCGAAATTCAACCAACATTTAAATAGAAATGTTATATGATACGGTCTTATATGTGTGCATTGCTGGCACCATTCTTGGATTAATGTGTTTCGGTACTACATAATGAAATTTGTTGTACTATGGATTATATAAATAGATTGATAATGGATTTTTCGATTTCCATCATGGCACATAATATTAATAATTCACAGAACTAATAAGTGATGGAATTATTGTTTATCCATTCCGCATTTATAATTGTCAATTTGCAACTTTGGAAAATGGATTCGATATTTGTGGAGTTTGGCTGGCCTATCTGCCCGACACATGGCATGCCTTTCTCCGTCAATTTTCTATGATCGCACGGCTCTGAGGCCTAGGGTTAGTAATGACCCTCAGCGCTCTAACCGTTCCGGCCTCATTGTTTCTCCTCGCGCTGAGTGTTCTGGAGGCGGTGGCTCTGCCAGGGTTTCTTGACGAGGTTTCTAGACCTTCCGAGGCGATGGTGGTAATGCGGCGGCCAGAGAGCTTGCCTCTGGTCTCAGGTAAACATCTCCTGATAGATCATAGTTTTTCTTTCTGCATTTTTTCGTGGACAGGTTGAGTTTCCTATGTGAATCTAACGGAGGTGACTGGTTATCATTCTAACCCTGAAGCTTACGCATTCTTTTCCGGCCGTTGTTCTCATGTGTTCTTCAATTTGCTAAATTCTTTTCTGGCCGTTGTTCCCATGTGTTCTTTCGAATTGCTAAATTCTTTTCGTTTTGGGGGTTTTGGACAGCGGAGGTCTGGTGCTTCAAAGGAATACTCCCACGTTCGGAAACGACAGGTATTCCCTCTGGAAAAAGAAACAATCTTGCCTCCGTTTCAGGGTTACCCTGTTCTACAGCATAGTTAATGATTCTTTTGTTCCTGTTATAGAATTTTCTTCCGCATGCCTAATGGTATCTTTCTTATGACAGGTATTTCCATACTCCCTGCTCCAGCTCGGGTTCCTTGTCATTTTTCTAGCTCGCTCATGGAATGAGGGTTAACCTCCGCATGTATTTCACAGGTACTCCATTTACAACAGGGCCTGTACCCTTGGACTTCCTTTGGCGGAATGTTTAAATGATAATTCTGTCGAGGTCCAGTTCAGGGTTTAGCCTAATATGTTTAATTTACGCCGTGCAGGATAGATTCTTGTTCAGGTTTCCTTATTGTCATTTGCAGCCTCAAGCCGACAATTGTATAATTTGTGACTACTCCTAAGTGGAGTTACTTTGATATAAACTGTGAATATGTTTACGGTTATTCGACGGTCTCTGTTTTCTCTACTTGAATTAAACTTCTCGCACAAAATGTAATTGTAATCCTAGTTATATTTATACCAATTGCAGAGATAGTGTGACATTCTCAGTCGAGCTTTGTTTTTGTCTTTTATATACTGTGTGTATAACGTCGTGAAGGCTATTTACCATTTCTACAATCTTTTCCAATGGTATCTGTAGTTGCTTGCACCTAGTCTTGGATTCTTATGTATCACTGGAATTTTTGGTTCATCGGTCACTGCTTCGATTCTAGAATTTTTCTTGTTGCTACTGTTAAGAGTTTTATTATCTGGTGTGGGGTTAATATTTCTATGTTGCTGCTACCAGAACGTACTGTGTTTCTTACTGTTCTTGGTATTTCCTTATTCATGTCCGTGTTTCTTCAAAGGTGGAGAATGAAAGTAACCCTTTGCTTGAGAATTACGGCAGGGGTTAACGGTTCTCCCGTTCCTCTGTCTGTGTTTATTTCCACTATTTATACTCTACAGGACTGTCTTAACTAGTGAAGTAGATATGGCTGGTAATTAAATTTCAGGTTCTGTTATTAAATACTTCTTCCACAAGAATTAACCTACCTCTGTACATGATATAATAGGGTGAAGGAAAGAAAAGAAAATACTAAGTAGACTATTGATCTTTCTGACTACTGTAAAATCTTATCTGTAGACTGTCTTTATAGAATATAAGACTTGTATCCAACAAACCCTACTGTAATGGTAACAGAAAACAAGATTCATCTTTTCATGGTAACAAAATTAAGTTTTCTAACCACAGCATACTTCCGAAATCAAAATCAGAAGAAAAACCAACAAAACATTTTACTTCTTCTTATTCTTTACTCATCTGGATCCAGAATCAACTGATGGTAATAATGTGCCTCCCTTCCATGAGCTGACGAACAATCACACAGCTCCCCCCGTGCATCAATTCTGGGTCTCTGTAGTTCTCAGAGCACTGGACGGAAACTCAGGACAATCCGGTCCAGCCCTTCCATTCCAGGGAAAAACAGGAAGTTCTGGGGAGATCACGGGACGAACCAGTCCAATCTCCAACCCAGAGCACCCTCTGTTCTGAAATACCTCTTCCAGGTTAACAGAGTTTCTCTTCCTTCCTCCACAGATCCAACCCCAAACTCTCCTATGGATTTTCTATTTATTCCAGAGTTCTGTGGGTAACTGTGGGAACTGTTTTTCCAACTAACACCAGATCTTGATTTACTTTTACTTTTGTTTTTACCATCATTGTTACTCGTGAAACTAATTCACAGTAAATCTTTATCAATGTAAATTTTAATTTTTGTTCAATATTCTAATTGAAGTAAACATCAGTCTTAATTAATAAAACAAAAAAGTCTAACCATTCGTTCCACTAAAATGGTGGTTACATTATTCTTTATTTTAAATATTAAAATAATAAACATATAGCTATAATATTTCCAAAATAATTAGTAACATTCTTCAAAATTTAAAGCATATTCAGTACTAAATGATATGTTCTCTAAAATGGCAGGTTAAATATTTAATCTGACATGGTCAACGCAATCAAATGTTTTATTTAAGATATCATAATGGTTAAAAAATAAAGAAAATATCCATATTATAGAAAAAAATAAATAAAATCAAACGCAACTTAGTTGTTTTTGCAACCAGTTGGAGTGGTCCGTGGAACATTGTTTCAACTAATTGGAGTGGTCTGGTCAGCTCAGAAAAGGAAGAGCTGGTTGAAAGACGTGGCTCACAATCGGAGATATTTTTAACATAGTCCAGCCATACACAAACATTCTAATTAAAATGTTCGACGTGTAACACAAAATTTATAATGAAAATGCTGCACGTATACAAAATTGAAATATGAACGTTGGACTGGTCAATTACTGAAACTTTACCGTTAGAAACCAAAAGATGCACAAAAACTCGCCAATGCCGATCCTGAAGTTGAAATACAAATTCGAAATTTGAATCTCACCTAGTTGTTTCCTGTCAGAATATGCAAAAAAGCTGGTGGTAAAAAAAACAGCCTCAATTTGAAATGCAATTTAAATTTCATTGTGGTTTAGATATTTCTCTCAACTTCTCTCCCACGCAGCTTCCTGCCCTCTCTGTTTATCTTTGTGCAGTGGGAAGAGTCTGTGATGGGTTGTATTTGGTAGCGGAAACGAGATTCTATGGTGGGTTACATTCGGTGGAGGGAACACCAGTCCATTGAGGATTTTTTTTTGAATAAAGATGTTCCACCGCTTGAGAGGTAACATTGAGGAAGGCCATTGATCACAAGACCATAGGCCGTCCGCTGTATGGACAAAGCGTGAGCTACAATCAATGCTATTAAGGTAAGCACAAGTTGCCTATGCTATTGTGATTTTCTACACGCTTCACTAAATTTTTTTTGAAATTGAAGGATATATTTCATTGATTTTTTTGAAGTTGAAGGATACAGTTAAAGATTTCGGTGTTGAAATAGTTCTTTATACACTTCACTGATTTTTTTTTCAAATTTAGGGATATATTTCAATGATTTTTTTAAGTTGAAGGATATACTTGAAGATTTCAGCGTTAAAATATTTCTTTATAATTTTAATGGTAAAGAGTTACAAGGATTTTTGAATTAAATTTATTAGGTTAATTTCATATAACAAATTTCTATTCGCAAAGATGTTTCTAATTAGAGTTAATAACACCATACTCAGATTTTTGTTTGCATACTCCGCTTCCTAGTTAGGCGATGCTTTTGTTTACATATGATACTTAGATTTTTGTTTGCATTTCTTGGCTCGCTAGAATTTCGTTCTTACCCTTTTTCCCTTCCATGGCCATCCCCATGCCGTGCCTGTCTTTCCTATTCCCAGATTTGTTAGAGTAGATTCATGATGTTCCATCTGCCTGAGCATACCTATGAGGTTTTTTTTCTTTTATCCATTCACATATTTTATTTTTTGCTATATATATTTTACATAAAGTATGGTCCATGTGTTCTTTTAAATTATTTATTTAAAAAAATAGTTATATAAAAAAAAGTTATAATGTATTGTACGTTTTATTAGAGCAATAATTTTATGATTTTCAGTTTTATTTATATTTAAATTTTAATATCTTAAAATGGATTTTTTTTTGCCATTTTGTAATATTGCACCTTTTAAAAGTGGATGGGGAAGAAAGTGACCTAGTAAGAGAGAGAAACAAACACAAAGTGAGTGTGGAAGGGGACACAAGTGGTAGAGGTAAATAGAGAGAGCAAAAGGCAGAAAGTGAAGGAGAAAGAGGTAGAAGGAGACTAGAGAAATTGAATGAGAGAGGGGTAGGGTGTGCAAGAGAGAGATACACACACAAAGTGAGAATTAAAGGGGATACATGTGGGGAGAGATGAACAAAATGAGAGGGGAATAGAGAAAATTAAGGAGAAATAGCTAGAGGGAGAATGGAGAAATTAAAGGAGACAAAGATATGGGTGAGAGAGGGAGGTAGGAGAGAGGAGGGAGAGAGAGAGATAAATTGAGAGATCTAGTGAGAGAGGGAGAGGGAGGGTGAGTAGCACGATGGGTGGAGATAGCGCAAGAGAAAGAGGATGTCGAGGAGGGAGGGACAAAGGGAGGGAGAGAGAGGGAGGGAGGGAGGGAAAGATGGAGTAAGAGAGGGAGGGAGGGAGGGAGGGAGGGAAAGACAGAGTAAGAGAGAGAGGGAGGGAGGGAGGGAAAGAGAGGAAGAAGGAGGGAGAGAGGGAAAGAGCGAGAGGGAGAGAGCGAGAGGGATAAGGAGGGAGAGAGCGAGAGGGAGAGGGAGCGAGATAGAGGGAGGAAAGGGAGGAAGAGAGAGAGAGAGAGAGGGAAGGGAGGGAGATAGCAAGAGGGAGTGGGAGAGAGAGAGAGAGGGAGTTGGAGGGAGAGAGGGACGAAGCGGGAGGGAGAGAGAGGGAGCAGGAGGGAGAGAGAGGGAGAGAGGGAGGGAGAGTGGGGGAGGGAGGGAGAGGGAGGCAGATAGATGGAGGGAGGAAGGGTGGTCGCGGGAGGGGGGGAGAGAGAGAGGGAGCAGGAGGGAGAGAGAGAGAGAGTTAGCAGAAGGGATAGAGGGAGGGAGTGTGAGGGTGGAAGAGAGAGAGAGAGAGTGAGAGGGAGCGAGAGGGAGAGAGAGAGAGAGAGAGAGAGAGAGGGAGAGGGAGAGGGAGGGAGAGGGAGATGGAGGGGGAAAAAGTGGGAGAGAGAGAGAAGGAGATATAGGGAAGGGGTGAAAGAGGGAGAGGGAGAGAGAGAGGGAGAGAGATGGAGGGAGAGAGAGAGGAAGGGAGAGGGAGAGGGAGAGGGAGAGAGAGAGAGAGAGGGAGAAGCGGAGATAGAGAGGGAGAGGGAAGGAGGGAGAGGGAGGGAGGGAGATAGAGGGTGGGGGAGAGATAGAAAGGGAGCGGGAGGGAGAGAGAGAGGGAGTGGGAGAGAGAGAGAGAGAGAGATAGAGAGGGACAGGGAAGGAGGGAGAGGGAGGGAGGGAGATAGAGGGAGGGAGAGAGAGAGAGGGAGCAGGAGGGGGTCAAACGGAATGTGAGGGAGAGAGATAGAGAGAGAGAGGGAGTGGGAGGGAGAGATAGAGAGAGAGGGAGGGATAGAGGGAAAGAAAGAGGGAGTGGAAGGGAGAGAGAGAGGGAGCGAGGAGGAGATAGAGGGAGGAGGAGCAGGAGGGAGAGAGAGAGAGAGGGAGAGGAAGAGAGTGGGAGAGAGATAAGGGTGGGGGGTGAGAGAGAGAGGGAGTGGGAGGGAGAGAGAGAGGGAGGGAGCAGGAGGGAGAGAGAGATAGGGAGGGAGCGGGAGGGAGCGAGAGAGAGAGAGGGAGATGGAGGGATATAGATGGAGGGAGGGATAGGGAAGGATATAGAGGGAGGGGGAGAGAGAGGGAGTGGGAGTGAGATTGAAAGGGAGAGGGAGAGAAAGAGAGAGAGAGAGAGAGAGAGAGAGAGAGAGAGAGAGGGAGATGGAGAGAGAGAGAGAGGGAGAGGGAGATGCACAGAGAGGGAGAGGGAGAGAGAGAGAGAGAGAGAGAGAGAGAGAGAGAGAATGTCAGAGAGAGAGAGAGAGAGAGATAATGTTAGAGAGAGAGAGAGAGAGAAAGAGAGAGAATGTCAAAGATAGAGATACAGAGAGAAAGATAATGTCAGAGAGAGAGAGAGAGAGAGAGAGAGAGTATCAGAGAGGAGAAATACGGGGAGTGAGAGATGGGGGGAGAGTGAGGGAGGGAGAGACAGAAGGATGGAGAGGAAGGGAGAGAGAGAGAGTGAGAGACGGAGGCAGACAGATGAAGGGAAGGAGAGGGAGTGACACAGAGGGAGGGGGAGAGAGCGGGAGGGGTAGTGAGAGGGAAAGGGATAGGGAGAGAGAGAGAGAGAGAGAGAGGGAGGGAGAGAGATATATAGAGAGAGAGGGAGAGATAGAGAGAGTGAGAGGGAGATATGGAGAGAGAGAGGGGGGGAGAGAGAGAGAGAGGGGGGGGAGAGAGAGAGAGAGAGAGGGAGAGGCGGTGGGAGAGAGAGGGAGAGAGAAAGAGAGGGAGAGAGGGAGAGAGAGAGGGAGAGGGAGAGGGAGAGAGAGAGAAAGATGGAGAGGGAGAGAGGGAGAGAGAGGGAGAGAGGGAGAGGGAGAGAGAGAGAGAGAGAGAGAGAGAGAGCAGGAGGGAGCAGGAGGGAGAGGGACAGAGAGAGATAGTGTCCGAGAGAGACTAATTGTAATTCAAAACATTGCTAATTGAAGTATTGAATCAAGAAAAATTAATTGACGCAACATAAAACAATTTCAAAATCTAATACATTCATGCAATTTCAACCATTTATTTCCACACTCAACTTTTAATTATTTTCAATTTAATTTAATTTTTAAAATTATAATTAAATTTCCTTTTAGAAAGTTTTTTTATTAGTAAATTACCTAGCTTGTGTTGTTATTCATTTTTTTCCAATTTAATTATTAGTTATTTCAATAGAAATAATTTAATTTTAAAATATATTTGAATAAGATGATCATTTTTAGCTAAAAATAAATAAATAAATAATCCAAAAAACCCCTTAATTTTGGATTCCTCCACCACTCCCACCAATTCCTCCCCAAAAAACTCAAAGAAATGTTGAAACAATTCCACAGTTCAGCCATCAGGCTCAGGACTCTTATCTTTTTGCATGGAATTAAGTACATTCTTCACTTCCTGCCTCAAAACAAGAGCCATTAAATCCATAATGTTTTCATCTTAGGTATATCTAGGAAAATTATCTGCAACCCTAATCACTTCAGCAATAATGGAACCCTCAGCGGCCCTAGAGAGATATTTGAAGAGATATTTCCCCATTAATTCTATCTCATTGAAATATTTTACCTTGCCTCCACCTGGCTTATCCAGTTCCCAAAAAGTATTGGAATTTTTTCTCCCTTTAGCATAATTTTGGAAAAAAATTGTGTTTTCGTCGCTAGGTAAAATCCGTATTTCCTAACTTTTTAATTGCTAATGTTCTTCTTTATCAAATAAAACATTCTTCCTCTTAGACTCAAGAGCCTTTATTTTATCCCTCTTTACCTCATTCTCGTAGAGATCTTCTTCCAAACTCTCCATTCTTCCCAATTCTTCCCGTCTCTTATAGGGTAAGCTCATCCCTTTTTAATTTGTCTTTAGCCCATGTTATAGCAGCCTTTTTTAGTCGATTCAGGTTACTCATAAAGGAAAAAGAAAAATATCTGGAACCTGATCTCTCCATAGGGTTCCAAGTTTCATTAACAATCTTTATATATTCAGCGTCGTTCAACCAACTTGAATTAAAATTAAAAGGAACACTAGGTTTCTTGTTTGGACCTATTAACTCCATCAGAATAGGTAAATGGTATGATTCCCCTCCAAGTCCAACCCATTTACTAAACCCAAACAATCGAATAGATAAATCTTCATTAAAGAGGAATTTTTCCAACCTCTTCGCAACACGAGCATCCCCCACTCTCTTATTCCTCCATGTGGGAGTGATTTTTATTAATTTTTGTTCAATTAATCTCACTTCTATAAGTTTTTTTAGGAACAAATCTACAAGAGGGTCGTCTTGGGCTAGAGGACCCCATGTTTTAGCCAAACCAAGGGAGAAATTGAGATCACCACCCACTACCAAATTATGGGCATGCATAAAAGACTTTGAGAGACGGTTGTTCTAGAAACCTAACCTCTCCTGAAAAGGACCATAAATATTTACAAATGTGAGTTCCATAGCCAGTTCAATTGAAAAAACTGATGCTCTAATGACATGATCAAAGCCCCATGAGTTTTTCAGTTTTATGGTACTGTCCCTAATCCCTAGAGATAATCCTCTAGATATTCCTTTCGCATCCAAGACAACAAAAGACCAACTCGAAAGAATTTTTGAAAGGGATGCCATCACCAGGTCTCGCTGACCCAAAGTCTCTTGAACCATAATCACATCATGTTTATATTTTAGAAAAAGGGATTTTAAAGCTAGTTTCTTGTGGGTGCTAGAAAGCCATCTACAATTAAAGGCCAATAAAATCATTTTGTAACCTCAAGAGTGGATTGCACTACTCTAAGCACCCCTTTAAGAGAAATTTGTTTCACATCTATGATATCAATCATAGATTTTAGTTTTAGCTTTGACATCTCAGTTTTACAACCACTTGATTTTTTGGGTTTGATAGACATAGGGATATCTCCCAGCCCCCTAAATTTCTCCACAGGTAAGATTTTTTTAATCCCTTGGCCGAAGATTATAAGGAAAGGTGGCAATGGTTAACTTTGAGATAGCAGTGATAATACTATGCATGGCCTTTGAAAAATTATTGATACATTGTGGCTCATTTTCTTGAGGCCTGGAAGGACCAGGTGATTTTATGACATGCATTAAATTATCAAGAGTATGAATAACAGAGGGAGAGGATTGAGTGATAATACTTTCTGAAATTGTTGAGGCTTCCACAATGGCGTAGTGGTCCGGAACCTAATTCAATACACCTACAAGGGGAATATCCACTTGCGCTACCTAAACCTTCAACCCTTCCATCAATCTCGGCTTGTCCTCCTAATGTTGTCCCACCTCGTACATTTGTAAGAAATATTTAGCATCCAATTATTCTATTTGAGCCCAGAAAACATTCATGTTGGCACCCCTATGTTGTTTCCTTTGGCTAATACCCAGTGGAAAGTCTTTGGCCAAGTGCCCATGCTTGGGGCATCTATGACACCAGAATGGGAGGCTCTTATAATAAATGTTCCGAAAGAAGGAATTCCCTTCAAAATGAAAATGATTTTCTCCACCAAACCTTCGCGTGGAAAAAGGTAGGGAAATATACGAGCCACATTTCGTGCCTTTGTCTTAGAAAATAACATATCCTCTTCAAAGAAAATACCTATGTTGTTCCCTATATCGTTAAAGACATCTAGATTCCACAAGTGTGGGGGCAGCGCCGACAGAGTCACCCACACTGGAATCTCATCCACTGTTTCCCTCTTTGCATAAAAAATGGGTGACCATCGTTTCAATAGAATCAGTGAAATTCCAAACCTCCAATTACAAGAAAGCACTCATTCCAGGGTCTCTATGTTCACAAATTTAATCATGAACCAACCCTTTGACAGGGTTATATCCTCCACGCAGGGATTGCTCGATCCACTCAGTTATAAACTATATGGAAAAAAAATTTCCTCAAACTATACCCACCAAACAAGACTCGAATGTCTCCATTTCCCTGTATACTAAAATTTCCACACCTAAAATCAGATGCGGGCACTCCAAATTTTTTTTTATGACTTTCCCTTTCCTCCTTTTTTAATCCCATCTACCGACCAAGTTCAGAAAATAGTAAGAACTCCACATCATCCTCCCTATCCCTTTCAAGGCTCCCATTAGGCTCATCCCCTATCTCCGCTCAAGGATTATCCACACCAATAACCAAGAAAATCTATGTTGGCTTTACAACAAAATCTTGATCTAAACCCCCCCTTCCTTCCTGGTACTGACAAATTTTCCCTCCTCTAAGGGCTTAGCACACTACTACTGTAACCTCACATCCTCCCAAGAAACTCCCTTTTGTAGAGCTCCGTGGACTAGCTCCTGCAAAGTCTGACTGTCCTCTGGGTGCCTTTATAATAAACCTCATTCCATACATAGGTCTATACAATGACAAAACCCACCTTCGGTTGTACATTTTCAAAACCCCCTAGCCTTAAACCCCTGGCGGAGGGTTTCCCTGGGAACCCATTCCAATCTCCAAAATCAATTAAGCATGCTTTTAAGCCCACACTTGGAACCGTACCACTCCCAAACACAATGTACTCTATTCCTCCCAACTGAAACAAAAAAACATGGTTTTTTAGAGTACTTATCATTTCCACTGGATGCGCTTCTAGTCTGTCTCCCACGAAAACTGAAACCATCAGCCCTTCCTGTGGACTATTATCAGGACCACCAACAACCCCTTTTTTAAGCCCAAAGTCAACTACCCACATGAGACCACACTCGCCCGCTGAGTCCCACGACATCCATTCCTCCGTCCACATGTCGCGAGGATCTTAGAAAATATTTTCTGAGTTGGATCCATAACCCATACCATTACAGTGTCCACTACTTCCCGCTCTAGGTTGACACATTCCTTTGATTTTACCATCGTATCTGACCGGAGAAAACAATAAGTCCCATTGTAAGCACATGGAAGAACAATAAAAATAGGAAAAAAAAACTTTTGATAGCTCCCCCGCCACCTGTGATCCCCGTAACCCCAACTTATTACAACCCTGACCAAGTTAAATGGTTATCCTTTGTGATACCGATAGAATAAACTAAAAGACCCACTGAAGCTAGACGAAAGGGTGAATAAAGTCAGCCAAACCCACCAGATGGAGCATAAACCAAAACGAAGCAAGCACAAAACCCGACACTTCAAATTTTTTACAAGTGTTAAAGAGGTGGGGGCCAAGTGTTGTCACCCATCCCGCCATTTTCCCTGCATGGATCGGAGCTCGACCATCCCAAGGTGGTTACCCTAGAAGCCTTCCAATCTCTGCCATTTTTTCCCTTTTCACTTTCCGTTCCCTCAGCAACATTTGGCTTCCAACAATCAGTATAATGATATATATATGTGTTTTTTTAAATTTCATCTTTAAATATATATTTTTTAAAATTATTTATTATAATATGATAATAGTTATTTACATTATAATTTGTTTATCTGAATTTCTAAAAGAAATAAATTATAATTTTCTTATTTTAAAATAATATTTTTATTAGCAAAAAGAATATTAATTTTTTTTCAAAATTAACAAAATTTTATTTCAATTTAGTTTAATATATTTTAAAATATTATATCATTTGATTAATATATTATAATAATTGGTATTTTCTTTAATAAAGTTAATCAATATTTTCTAATAAGCTATTATATTAATCAACTTAATAACTTTAAATATTATAATATAGTATAACATATTATAATTATTATTGTATATGTTGTATTTATCATTAATATATTTTGTTTTGCATGCTTGGTAGGAATTGAACCAATGACTTCACATAAAGGATTGCCTTTATTTAAACTGTTTTTTTTTACTTTATATATGGATTCAACACCCTAAAAATCCTAGGGCACTTTTATTGTGCAAAGTTACCCATCAAACTTCTGTTTTCAATGAATTCCTGCCAGATTTTACAGAAATTAGATTGGAAAAATCCACAGGAAAAAACCTTCAAAAAGTTGCACTAAAGACAACTCATTATATAAATTGTAATTATTAAAATTATTTGAATTAATTAATATAAATATTAATTTTAGTTTTCAAGGTATATATAAACATATTTTATTGTATGTAGTCTTTTTTTTTTCATTAGAATAGATATGTGTAATATTGCAAAATGTATTTCATTATAATTTAAAAATAGAATTTTTATTGTCTATATTAATCAAAATAATAGTATCCTATTCTTTTTTATAAAACCATTACAAGTAAAAAAAATTATATAATAATGGAAAAATTTTAAATTCTAAAAAAATATATACTTTTCTTTTAGAATTTTTTTTTATTTAATTAGAAAGCAATAGAGAACTTAAAGATATATATTAAATTTTAAACCAAAATGAAATTAATTTATACATTTTATTTATTTTCCATTTCTCAATTATAACCTATTAAATTGAGAAAATTACAATATAATAAAATTAATATGAAAAAAATAATATTGTAAAAATTAATAAAATATAATGATATTTAAAAAATAATAATAAAAATATAATTGTAAATTAATTTTATGTTAAAAAAATTTAGGTTAAATATTTTCTATAATTTTTTTAAAATAATAATTAGATTAAAAATTAAAATATCTCTATTTTATTTTTATTTATCTAAAATAATAATGAATATTAAAAAAAGTGATGATAGAAAATTAATTATTCCAACGATAAGCATTTTTTAATTGATAGTCATCTTCCATGAACTTGAAATTATTATTAAAATGTTAAAGATAATTTTTAAATATATTTGTTTATCAATTTCAATGATCTACTATTTTTACAATTAGATTAAAATATAAATTATATAATTAAGTTTAAGCTATTTGTTTTTTTTTTCTTATTTTCTTTTATTTCTATGTGAAACTAATTTATAAGGGTTTTAACCAAAGACATTTTCCTAAAATTACTTAAAAAACTAAGTGATCTAAACCCATTAAAATGATCAAAATCTTTTTAAATTAACACAAAATAATATAGATATATATATTATTTTATTTTATTTCCAAATTAAATAATTTATATCTATATTAATTATATATTTCAAGTGTTATTTGAAATGTAACAATTTAAATTAACTTCTTTTATTTTATAAAAAGTTATTTGACCATGCTATTTTTTTTTTAATTTTCACAATTCCCAAGAATGTTTACCGTTATAGGAAAACAATCTTTTTACCGTTATAATAAAAACAATCTTGAAAACCGGAGGTGAGAAAAGCTAAAAAGCGGTGGTCAGAAAAGCCTAAAAAATGGTGTTCCGCAAAGGCAAAAAGCTAAACGGCCGAGGGCATAAAAACATGGCAAGCCAGAAAAGGTTTCATCCTCCCTTTTTTCTTCTGCGAGTTGTGTGTTTTGTTCCAACGGAGATGGGTGTTCCAGTGTTGAATAGCTCGTTTACTGTTGAGATCAAGTGAGTGTTATTATTATACTTGATTTGATCCTTTGGATATCTCTAATTTTGAATTTGTTGTTTAGATTTATATATTTTTTTTGGTTGCGTTTAATAAGACTAGCTTTGACAATTTGCAGGTATGTATCGAGATAAGGTATGTATAGAGATAATGCAGAGGGATGGGAATTCAAGAGGATAATTGAAGAGGTAGGCACAATTTGCCTCTCAATTTTCCAGCTTCAAATACGAATTACATGATTGTTTTCTTTTATCCAATTTAAAAGGAATTTCAATATTTTTTTTTTGTAATCAAGATTCATGGTATCAACGTATCTCTTTAGTGCAATTGTTGTCAGGGGTTGCCTAGATTTTTCCCTGCTCCATCTAGAATGGCTACCATGTTTTATTAGAAAAGACGATCCTGCCCAGATATTGGAAGCCAATCCAAGTTGAATGCTCCTACCCAGATATTCTTATAGAACAGAGCATGCCATGCATATTACTCTAGATTCCATGGACCTGGTTTTTTTATTTTTCAGGATTGTCTTTCTTACAAGCTCATGCAGTCCAGTTGTCACTACTATGCATCACACATTTCTATTTCCGTAATTGTCCACCCATAATGGCTCTATATTTCAGTAATCATCCACCCATAATGTTTGCATCAGGGTCTGCAACACTAATATGAGCCTCTGTGACAGGCCTGTGGAATCATAGAACTCCCACCACCATCACCATCAACATCCCTGGGGTTTCTTTGTTCTTCAATATATGAACCTCCGTCATTATCACGATCTGGCATGTCAGAGTTGAAAACGCTTTGCGGCATATCTTTACAATCGAGCTTGGAATTGCTGGGCCAGTTATGCAGGAAAGGAGAGAGTATAAAACCTGTAAAACTCAATAGCCTAGAAAAGAGACATCAGGGTATCTTGAGGGCGTAGGTAAGATTTAGACAATGCAAGTCTAAGATATAATAACGCAAGATTAACAAGAATACACAAATAATTTATGAAATTTAATTCCCTTCTTTGTCAATCCTAATCACTGAATAGAGGGAGCTGAAATGGAGAGATCTATGTGGCTAGATATTGTCTCACATGTGATTTTATATAGAAAAGGGTCACTTACCTAATTTTCCGTTTTTACATGATGTTATCTTCTGAGTTTTTCTAGTATAAGATCTATTTAGGGTAATTTTCCGTTTTTACAGCATGTTTTTCCGGTATAAGATCCATTTACGGCAGTGAAAACACATATGCTAAACACATTTAAGGAGGGTTACAGTCTCGTAGATAAGGACTGATAAATATGTATGAATATGGACTGATAAATATCATTCGGTAGGAAAACATAAATATCATTCAGTAGGAAAACAAATCGTGAGAAATCGAGCCTGTCATGCCAGGCATATTACGCTAGAACACAGCGTGAGCAAACATTCAGACGAGAAAGTGAACGAAAGCTTAATTACTATTTTAATCTTAATTATCTAACATATCTTGGAAATTATTGGGAGCTCAGCTCTAGTTTACTATTTTAAAAATTTAGTTACTGGGCATCAAAAAAATAGGAAATTATTGTTAAACTTATTTTTCAGTGTTGGAAATTATAATTATTTTATCACTAGTGAATTAGACGGAATATCCAGAATAGTAATCACATTCACATTGATTGAATTCAGGAACTAATTGCTACTGTTTTGCTGTTTTTCATTGTGTTAGAAAATTATAATTATTTTATCACTCGTCAATTAGATTGAATCCCATAACTAATTGCAAGTCTTTGGCTATTTTCAATTCCTCTAGAACAAAGCATACCATGCATATTAATATAGAGCATAACAAGTTTCTGATGGTTTGAATTACTCAGAACAAATCGTGAGCAAAGTTTATGTCTCCTTTCTCACGACGAAGAGAACTAAAAATTGTGTTCGTCCTGAGTTACTTGTTATTTGCTAATTTGATCTTATTTATCTAACATGCTTTCAAAATTAAAAATTAAAATACAAAATTACTATGTGCTCACATAGGGTTTACTATTTGAAAACATCAGTTTTTTTTGTAACTATTGTTATTTTTATTTTAGCCAAAAATAGGATTCCGTTAACTTCAAAAGTTAATTTTATACGGTATTTTTTAACTATGTTAAAAAATAGTAGTTATTCTATTTAAATCTATTTTGAAATTATTTATTATATTTTATTAAAATATATAAATAGTTAGATTGGTGATGATATTATATATAAATAGAGAGAGAAAGAGACAGAGGGAGGGATGGAGAGGGAGAGGAGGAGGAGAGAGAGGGGACGGACGGAGAGAGAGAGGGAGGGAGGGAGGGAGAAAGGATGAGGAGGAGGGGAGGGGAGCGGGGATGAGGAGGAGGAGGAGGAGGAGGAGGAGAAGGGGAGGGAGGGAGCGAAGGATATGAGGAGGAGGAGGAATTTGGGGGGGGGTGGGGGGGGCGGGGAAGGAGTTGAGGGTAGGGGCGGGAGGAGGAGGAGGAGGGAGGAGAGGAGGGTAGGGGAAAAGGGGTGAGGGGAGGAGAGGAGATGAAAGTAGGAGGAGGAGAGGGGAGGGAGCGAGAGGAGGAGGATGGGATCAAGGAAGGGAGTGTAGGGGAGGAGGAGGGGGGGGAGTGGAGAAAAGAGGAGGAAGAGTGGAGGGAGAGGGCAGGAGGAGGAGGGACAGAGGGAGGGAGCGCGGGAGGAGGGGGGATGAGGGAAGGAGGGGTGGAGGGAGGAGGAGAAGGGAGGGGAGCGAGGAGGAGGAGGAGGAGGAGGATGGGAGGTGAGGAGGGGGAGGAGGAGGAGGAGAGGGGAGGGAGGGACAGAGGATCGGAAGGAGGTCAAGGAGGAGAAAGAGGAGGAGGGACAGGAGGAGAGGAGTATGGGGAGGGAGGGATGAGAGCGTAGGAGAGGGAGGAAGAGGAGTAGGGAGGAGAGGAGCGTAGGGGAGGAAGAGGAGGGTGAGGGGGATTGGAGAGGAGGAGAGGAGGAGGGGATGAGTAGGAGGGGGAGGGAGAGGGGAGGAGAGGAGAGGAGGGAGAGGAGGAGGAGAGGGGAGGGAGGGAGCGAGGAAGGGTGGGAGGAGACGAGGGGAGGAGAGGGGGAGTAAGGGAGGGAGGGCAGAAGGAGTTGGAGGAGTGAGGAAGGGGAGGGGAGGAGGAGGAGGAGGAGGAGGAGGAAGAAGAAGAGTAGGGAGGGAGGTGAGGGAGGGAGGAGAGGAGGAATGGTGGGAGGTAGGGAGGGTAGGAGGAGAGTGGGGTGGAGGGAAGGAGAGAGGGGAGGAGGGATGGAGGGGAGGGGTGAAGAGGAGGGGGAGAGGAGAGGAGAGGGGAGGGAGAGGAGGAGGAGAAGGGAGGGAGGGAGGTAGGAAGGGTGGGAGGAGGGTAGGAGGAGGAGGAGGACCAAGGAAGTGGAGGGAAGGAGGTGGAGGAGGAGGAAGAGGAGTATGGAGGGAGGTGAGGGAGGGTGGATAGGAGGAGGAGGTGCAGTGTTGGGAGGGAGGGAGGATAGGAGGAGAGTGGGATGGAGGGAAGGAGAGAGGAGAGGAGGGATGGAGGGGAGGGGGGAGGAGGAGGAGGTGGAGGAGGAGGATAAGGAGGGTGGGAGGGAGAGGGGATTAGGAGGAGTATGGAGGGAGGGAGGAAGGGAGGAGGAGGAGGAGGAGTAGGAGGGATGGAGTGAGGGAGGGAGGTGAGGAGTAGAGGGGAGGGGGAGGAGGAGAGGGGAGGGAGGGGAGAGGAGGAGGAGGGAGGGATGGCAGAGGAGGAGGAGGATGGAGGGATGGCAGAGGAGGAGGAGGTGCAAGAAGAGGAGCAGGAGGGAGGGAGCGATGGCAGAGTAGGAGGAGGGGAGGGGAGGTACGGAGTGACGCAGGGAGGGGAGAAGGAGGAGAGGGGAGGGAAGGAGAGGGAGAGGAAAAGGAGATGGGAGACACTGAGAGGAGGAGGAGGGGTGCAAGTGAGACATGGTAGGGGAGGAGGAGCGAGGGAGGGAGGGAGAAAGGACAAGAGGAGGTGGAGGAGCGAGGAAAGGGAGGGGAGGAGGAGGAGGAGGAGTGAGGGAGGGTAGGGGAGGAGGATAGCGAGGAGCGAGGGAGGGAGAGGAGGAGGAGGAGGAGGAGTGGAGGGAAGGGAGGAGGAGTGGGGAGGGGAGGAGAGGATGGGGAGGAGGAGGAGGAGAGGGGATGGAGGGGGGAGTAGGAGAAGGTGGAGGAGGAGGAGAACGAGGAGGAGGAGGAGGGAAGGAAGGGGGAGGAGGGATAGAGGGAGGTAGGGTGGAGGAGGAGGAGGAGGGAGGAGAGAGGAGGGAGGGTGGAAAAGGAGGAGGAGCAGGGGAGGGGAGGGAGGGGAGTGAGGGGGAGGAGGAGGAGCAGGGGAGGGGAGGGAGAGAGGGAGGAGGAGGGAGGGAGCTAGGGAGGGAGGATGAGGGAGTAAGGGGAGGGAGAAAAAGGAGGGTAGGGTCAGGAGGAGGAGGAGGGAGGAGACAAGGCTAGGGGGGGAGGGGGAGCGGGGAGAGAGAGAGGGAGGAGAGGATTAGGGGATCAAGGGAGGGAGGGAGGTTAGGGTAAGGGCAGGAGGAGGAAGAGGGGGGGAATGGTAAGGAGAGGAGGAGGAGAGGGGATGGTGAGGGGAGGAGAGGTGAGGAGGAGGCAAAGAGCGGAGGGAAGGAGAGTGAGAGGAGGAGGATAGGGGAGGGAGAGAGAAGGAGAGGAGCAAGAGGGGAGCGAGGGAGGGAGGGCGAGAGGAGGAGGAGGAGGGGGAAGGGAAGGGAGGAGGAGAGATGGAGGGAGAGGGGTATGAAGGGGAGTGAGGAGGGGAGGGGAAGGGAAGAGGAGGAGGAGCGAGGAGTAAAGAGGGAGGTGAGGGAGGAGAAGGAAAAGCGAGAGAGGGAGGGGAGGAGGAGTAGTAGGAGGAGCGCATGGATGGAGGGAGGGAGTGAGGGGAGGAGAGCAGGGGGAGGAAGAGGGAAGGAGGGAGGAGGAAGAGGAGAGGGGATGGAGGGGGGAGTAGGATGAGGAGGAGGTGGAGGAGGATGAGAATGAGGGAGGGAGAGGGGAGGAAGAGAAGGAGGGATGGAGGGAGGATGAGGAGGTGGAGGAGGAGAAGTAGGAGGGAGGGAAGGATGCTAGAGGAGGAGGGGGCAGGAGAGGAGGAGGAGGAGGGGAGGGGAGGAGGAAGAGGAGAGAGGAAGGGAGGAGGAGGAGGTAGAGGAAGGGGGGGATAGAGGGAGGGGGGGAAGGGGGGGGAAAGGAGGGAGAGGAGGAGGAAGAGTATGGGGGAGGGAGGGAGTGGAGGGTGGGGGAGGTGAGGAGAGGGGGATGAGGGGGATGAGGAGAGGGGAGGGAAAGGAGGAGGAGGATAGGGGAGGGAGAGGAGGAGGAGGAGGAGGAGCAATGGAGGGAGCAAGGGAGGGGACGAGGAGGAGAAAGGGATGGTGGCAGAGGATTAGGAGGACCATGGGGAGAGAGGGAGGGGAGGATAGCGGCGGGAGGAGGAGAATTCAGGAGAGGAGCATACAGGAGGATGAAAAGGACGAGGACACGGAAGAGGACGAGGAAACAGACGAGGATGAGGAGAGGGGAGGGAGGGAGTGGACGAGGAGGATTAGGGGGAGGGAGTGAGGGGAGGGTAGGAGAGGGAGGAGGAGGAGGGGAGGAGGGAGGGGAGGACCGGGGATGGAGGGGGATGGAGGGATTAAGGGAGGGGAGGAGGAGAAGGGTGCGGAGGAGAGGAGAAGGGAGGAGGAGGAAGACGACAGAGGGTGGGAGGAATGGAATGATGATAGAGAGGGAGATGGAGAGGGATAAGTGGGGAGGGAGATAGGGAAGGATAGGGGAGGGAGAAAGGGAGGAGCAGAGAGAGGGGGAGAAGGGGGGGCGGAGAGAGAGAGAGAGAGAGAGAGAGAGAGAGAGATAACAGGTGAGGGACAGAAGGAATGGGAGGGAGGAGAGTAGGGGAGGGGAGGGATAAGGGGGGACAGAGAGAGAAGGTTGGAGCAAGAGAGATAAGGGGAGAGATGGAGGGGAGGGGAGGGAAGGAGGATGAAAGAGAGAGGTAGAAGGGGGGAGGGAGGTAGGGAGAGAGCGATGTCGAGGGAGGAAGGGAGGAGGAGATAGAGAGAGGGAGAAGGGGGGAGAGAGAGAGAATGTTAGGGAGGAAGGGACGAGGACAGAGAAGGGGAGAGAGAGAGAGAGACTGAGGGAGAGAGGGGAGGGAAGGGGGTGAGGGAGGGAGAGAGTGGAGGGCAGGGGTGTCAGGGAGAGAGGGATAGGGAGAGAAATAGGGAGAGAGGGGGAATTTTAGTCCCATCGAAGGTGAGAGGGTGAGGGAAAGGGAGAGGGAGATAGAGAGGGATAATGGCAGAGGGAGAGAGGGAATGAGGAGAGAGAGAGGGGAGGGGGTAGGGGAGTGAAGGGGGTGAGTGAGTGGAGTGAGGGAGGAGAAGAGAGCGAGAGAAAGTGACAGAGGAAGAGGAGGAGGAGGAGGAGGAGAGAGAGGGGAGGGAGAGAGGGGGAATATTATGCCAATGAATTGTGAGAGGGTGAGGGAAAGGGACAGTGAGAGGAAAATGGAGAGGGAGATAGAGAGTGAGAAGGGGGGAGGAAGAGAGGGAAGGAGGAGAGAGAGAGGGGAGTGGGGTAGGGGAGTGGATGGAGGGAGAAGATAGCGAGAGATAGCGAGAGAGGAAGAGGAGGAGGAGGAGGAGAGAGAGGGCGATGGAGAGAGAGAGAAAGAGGTAGAGATTGGGCATACTATGCCAATGAATGATGAGAGGGTAAGGGAAATGGAGAGGGAGAGGCAAATGGAGAGGGAGATATAGAGGGAGAAGGGGGGAGGCAGAGAGGGAAGGAAATGGAAGGAGGATAGTGAGAGTAGAAGGGGAATGGGAGGAGGGAGGGAGGGAGGAGGGAGGAGGACGACAGAGAGAGAGGGAGGAAGGGAGGAAGAGAGAGAGAGGGAGAGGAGGAGGAGAATGTGAAGGGAGGCCAATGGAACGAAAAATAGAGGGAGAGGGAACGAGATGGATGGTTAGAGAGGGAGAGATAGAGGGAGGAGGATAGGGTGAGAAAGCTATATAGATAGGGATGAGGAGGGGGGGTTGAATCCCCTCTCTCTATCTACCTCACACTCCCATTCCCTCCCTCTCTCTCTACCTCTCACCATTTTCCTCCCTCCCTTACACTCCCTCCCCTCTCTCACTCACTCTCTCTCCCTCCCTCCTCCTCCTCATCACCCTCCCCTCCACAAACTCTCTCTCTCTCTCTTTCTCTCATCCTCCCCTCTCCTCCCCTCCCCTACAAGTCCATATATCCATAAATTTATCTCTAGAGTAGTGAAACAAACTTTCAGACCATTTAACTATATAATGTAAATTTATTCAACAATAAAAAATAATTTTTTAATTGTGGTCCATTAAAAATAAATTCCTATAATCAACACCACCCTCACGATTTTAGTGAGCAAAGACCTAGTAATCTCAACCTATAGTGTTTAGGATTTCATAGTAAACAACACATGTTATTTCTATCCTTCAAAAGAATTTTTCCCAAAAAGCCAAATGAGTTTTAATCTAGAAGTTATTCCTCCTTCAACTTTTTTAAACAAAGAACATTTGGTTTCCCAATATTACCATAAAGTAAAATTGTGTATTAATATGCCAATGAAATTTTATTACCGAAGTTTTGTATTACCCAATTCGGCTAAACTTGGTAAAACATGGTAACTATGCTCCAAAGTTGTTGACTTGGGCTATTTCCTCCTTCTGTAGAATTTAAGGTAGAAAGGTCTTATTGAATATCAATCACCATAGAATCTGCTAGTCAATTAGCAACTACAATTTTCAATTACAAGCTAACAATAATCATGTATCAGATTAAAAAATAAAAAATAAGCTGTCACATTATTAAATATATTTTTTAATAGTTTTATAACTAATATTTTACAAACTAATAAAATAAGTGGTCACATTATTAAATATAATTTTTAACATTTTTATAAATAATGTTTTAAAGTATGAAACATTTTATAACTAGTCATAATAACTTGAATTGTATAATGATTTTTAAAATTTTTAACATTTTAAATGGCATTATATGATGATGATGATGATGGTTACCATCCATTAATACCAATGCGGTCTATCAAACCTTAAGAGAGGAGAAATAATCTAAGTTTGATTCTTCAAAATCTTGTTTCTATGGTCAAAGAGAAGGGAAATAAGTGCTCCACGATCACTATAGGTGGGTTGGCTTAATAGGTAAAGAAGATTGGAAGGGTGGAAGATGGTAGGGAATCGAGAGAAAATGTGAGTAAGAGTTAGGAAGTATAAAAGGAAGTGATTTTCATCTTCCACCTACTTATAATCATAAATCTAACAGATTCTATTGTTCCAAGGGGTATTGGGAATAGACCACTGCCCAGTCTCACTCCGAAGCTCATGGAAATTACTTCTTATCTTAGTGATGTTCATTTTTTTCTTATTGCTGGAAAACATGGAGAGATAATTCTGATTATCAAGGGTGGGGTTGATCACTTCCTTATATTATATTAGCTTCCTTTTACCCTCCAGCTCTTGATCCTTCGACAACTTGTCCTTAAACTTGGAGGTAATAGTATTTCTGATATTATCTTTTCTTCCCATATTCATCTCGTCCTTAATTCCCCAATGGTTGAGCCAGGAAAGGGCATCCTTATGCCACCCACACTTGAGGCAAAGGTGAGGGTTTTGAGTATAGTTAGAAGAAATTTTAGGGAGCATTTTTTATTGCATGTTTTCAAGCTTCTTATTATAAATCAGATATCTAAATATAGCCATACTTTAAATGGGGGACAAACCATATTCAATCAAGAGGATAGGATACAGATTATTTCCCTTGATCTTAAAGTTGTAGGTTATTAATTTCTTTTGAATCATCTCAATATTCCTCCATGATTCTCTAGATATACTACAACCCCAAACTTCACATTTGTATAAGATAACAGGGGTGACAAGGGTCTTATAGAGGAACCTATTTTTACTCCAAATGTAAATATCGACTGACTTACAATTTCTTTATAGCTCATAATAAAATTTCCAACCCCCAATAATCCTTTTCTCGATGTTATAATTCAAGTTGAGATGATGAGGGAAGTCAACTACCAAATACTTATAAGAATAAACCTTCTCTAGGCACTAGTTATTATACATGAAACTAGCATCGGTGATCTTTTTGGATTTAATGATCATAACTTTTGCCTTGTCGGTATTAACTATCATACCCATCTTAGTGCAGTAGTCATGAAGAATCTGGAGCTGCTTATCAAGGTCATCATGGCTTTTTGCAAGAAGAATGATATCATTGGCATAGAGGAGAAGACTAATGAGAAAACCAGCAAACTCGGTGCCCTTGCACCCCACAAATTCCAGACACGCCTCTAGCTTATCTATGTATATGCCAAAAAGGGTAGGGGATAGGGGACACCCTCACTTAACTTCAATATTGCATTTAATATCTTTAGACCACCGATTGTTGGTCTTAAGCTTGGTAGTGACAGTCTCATAGAAACGGATCACATCAATCCTCATATCATGGGGGACCATGATCTCTTTAAGTTTATTCCAAAATTTATCCCAAGGGACAGTGTCAAAAGCTTTTCTAAAGTCCACACTGGAAAAATAAGAGATCGGCTTTACTATTGCGAAATTACTCCACAATGATTCTAAGACTGACTAGATGGTCAATAGTTGAGTGATGTCTCCTAAACCCAGCTTGTCCTTTAGCTCTTTTTCTTGGATTTCAAGCCAAAGGCTAAGCTTCTTTCCCAAAATGAGCCCATAAGTCTTGGTCGGGATATGGATAGCCATAATGGTCTTGTAGTTTTATGGAACACTCTTGTCCTTATTTTTAAATATAGGTACAATAAGGCTTTACATCCAAATTCGAGGTAAGCCATGCATTATTGCCAGATTGAGAATCTTGTGGAGATAAGGAATGAGGATAGATATTCCCATTTTAAGGATCTCAACTTGGTGTCCTTCAATATCTTTAGCTTTCCCATTAGCGAGCTTATTAATACCTAACTCAATGTCATCAAGAGAGAATAAATCCTCCTTAATTTGAGTGATTAAGGTGGTGTCCATAGTGTCTGGAGAGTCATACAACTTCTTAATATACTTGTCCCGGTTTCCTAATGGGATATAATGGTCATCTTTAGTTTTATGGACAAGAACATTCAGCCAAATTTTTTTGGGCACAACTTTAGAAAGGTGGAGAAGATAATGCAGCCTTCTATTAATATATGATCATTTCTTCCTCTTGATGATATTTGCATATATAGTGATATTATGTGTTAGCCATCTATAAATTTTCCATATACTATGATGGCTAAAATAGGTCTGTTAGTCTTCAAGAAATAAATTTGGAGCAAATATGTGACTTCTTGAAGCCTTGCTGTGTCTATTTTTTCATAAGACCCAGCTTACTAATTTCTCCACTTGAAAATCCTTCAAAATAGCCTGTTACTTCAAAAAGACACTGTTTACAAGGCCTTAATCTCCACCATTTCATGCCTCCAAGAACCCTTTATTTCACTCACTATCACTCATTTCAAATAACCTTTCCCTCCTGCTAAAATATCCCTTTTTTCCCTTTAATTATCCTTCACTTCCTCAAAATCCCCTTTTAAACCTATAAAAACCCCTTTTTATGTTTTAAACTACCCTTTTTTACCCTATTGGAACCTTTAAAAAAGTCTAAAAACCCACTTTTTTAAACCTTTCCGACCTTTTATCAAAATAGGCCTTAAGCCCCTTTTTCACTAAAGCCCTCTGCCCCTGTTGCTCATAAAATCACATCCCCTAACCAGGCGCTAAGCCCTTTGCCCTTTTTATCCTAGCCCCTCGTCCTTTCCTTTTCACCACAGGACCGAGTTCTCCACTTCATTTGGCCACTCCATTTCTTATTTTCATCCCTCGCATTATGTTATCCCTGGATAAATCCCAACCGTTGATCAGGCTCGATCCAACAGTGATCGTTCTTCCCCATCCTCCATGCTCTCACTCATTCATTCTTAGCATATTCCTGCTATGGATCTCCACCGTCGATCATTCTAATCTGACGGCTCCCATACATCCTCACCTTTAACCCCACCGATAACTTTTCCACCTCTCGACAGAAGAGCTGACATCACACGGCTAGCCCACCTTCTACTAACTGTTTGCCAGCTCATTCTCTCCTCGACACATCTCCTCCACCATTCCCTTCTATCACACATCTTCCTCGATCGCGGCCAACCTCCGTCGTTGATCTGGCTCCCCTAGATCCGACGGTCTATAATCGATATCGTGCGGATTTTTGTGTCATGGTTTAGCACTTGATTTCTATGAAAATTAAGTGTTTTTGCCCTGGACACGTGTCACCCGACGTATGGTATCACGTTCGTTGGGGCGAATACCACTAACTTCCCATCCCTTGTGTGAAAACTACCTAGTATTCTGCGAAACCGACATCACTATTCCCATGCCAAAATTAAAATAAACCATCATTCCACTTGAATTTGCATATGGAACCCCTCCCTTCTAGGTGTATTCCTACTCTGCATCGCTACTCCGCCTCCCTTGAGCCTCTGAATTCAGTCAACCTAAAAAATCAGGTTTTATTAATGTTTTTTGTTTGTTTTCATGTTTTAAATGGTAGCCTATAATGTACACGCCCTCCCACAACTGGACCAGTGGCAAGAAAAACCCAAGATGATGATCCTTGAGGTTGAAAATGAAAACAGGGATTTGTCGTGGCTTTCAATTTTTTTGACACTACCTCATGAGTGCTGATGAAATAAATGAAACCCTCAATGCACCGAAGATACCTACACACAACAAAGAAGGAAAGGGTCATGAAGATTAAGAGACAAAATTTCAAAGGCTTAACCAAGCAGATTATGGATAAAACATAGTTTAAGACAAAGAATTAAAATTCAAAATAGTCAGTAAATGACAAAAATCCCCAAATATGATCAAGAAAGGCCTAAAAGCATAATTAAAGGCCCAATCAGAATTTAAAGGCCTAAACACACAAATCAACAGAAGAAGAATCTAGAATGCCACATCTATAGAAGCTATTACTCCACCAAAGGACTAGAATGCCACCTATGGCCTACTTTCCCTTCAAAGACACCTTGACAACCATCCGGATGACTGAACCTCTTTAAAAACCGTCAAAACAATTATTAAGCATACATGGGGCTGTAAAACCAAAAAAATGACAGTTTTCTTGTCCCAGAGGTCAAACAGGGTACTTCAGACCAAGATAGCTTCAAAGGACGGACCTCGAGTTATTACCGGCCTACTAGTTGGTTTTTCGATTCAACTAAAGCGACTAAAAGTGGTACAAACAGTTATTGCTATGATTATTAAGCAGAATGGGCATTCGAATACCTCTCCCCATATATCTTAATTAATATTTGTCACCATTTCTACAGCACTCTTCCTCTTTGCACCTATATGTATTCACATAAAACTCATTGTAAAGGGTTAGAAAATTGTTAATTGTTGAACTGTTATTGAGTAAGAGTTGCTGAGTAGTTTTAATATAGTAGGTTGGGAAGATAAGTATTGGACTGTAGAAAGCTATTGGACTCGAGTATGTAACTGGTCTTGGACATCAAATAGACAAGCAGATTCACTGGATCCTGATCTAAATCATTGGTGATGTTTTTCCTTATTGTCACTGTTGCTTCTTATGTTTTTCACACTGTTCATATTCTCTGATAAAGAGCAGGAAATGTACATTAGGATTTACATCTAAATTACCCTAACTCTGAATGATAAGCTTTATCTTTATGTTTTCTTCTAAATGTGTGTTTGAGAATGAATCAATAGAGTATAAATAGTCAAGAAATGTTGGTGATCCCATGTCTGGCTGAGTAGAACTTGAGATGTTGTTCTTGAATGATCTTTTCACTACATGCTAAGTACAGTCATAATCAAGGAATTTTATGGTTAGCCCTGTCCCTTGTTTAGTCTTAAACAACTGCTTTGAAGATTTCCCTTAAGAGTATGCCGAAAGTAGTGTAG
Organism: Pinus albicaulis; assembly: GCA_034641835.2. Lineage (NCBI taxonomy): Eukaryota > Viridiplantae > Streptophyta > Pinopsida > Pinales > Pinaceae > Pinus > Pinus albicaulis. The sequence goes on along the minus strand of JAXQQM020087233.1, from coordinate 145,487 downwards.
GTTAAAAGTTCTTACTTGATCTTAGGCTAATCTTTATGTTTATCTTAAGTGTTTTCCCTTGAGTGCATGCCGAAAGCAAGCTAGGTTAAAATTCCTTACCTGATCATAGGTTGCCCTTTTTTTTCTTATATGTTTGCTTTTTTTTCACCACACTTCTTAATGTTTCATACCATAAACTTAACTTAAAGAGATATTTTGATATAGACGACTTGCCCTGTGGAAGCGCTTGAATAGTTGATTATGCAAGTAAACCCTTTTACGACTCCATAACCCAATGGATTGACACTTTTTCTTGACCTATCTTCCGATGCTAAAATATCCTTCAATTTTTTCCATTCTTCACACTTCGCATGACCTTCTCAGTTAATGATCCCCAACCAAAAAACAAACCAATTCCTTGTACTTCATAACTAGCCTAATATCATATCACAAGCTTTAAAAGCATATTATTCTAACACACATACAGAGAGTTCCCTCTCTAAATCTAGGAGGGCTAGATCCTAGGATTCCAAAGTGGTTCTGATGTTGCCTTGTCATTTGGTATTCCAATCTGTCAAATCACAGGACCCCAACATAATGGCGACTCCGCAACCTTCAGTAGACCAAAAGACTCCACTGGTGAAGGACTCCAGACAGTTTGTAAAGATACAATGACCTTTTCTCAGAATGATTGAACAAAATGTCAGGGTCTCTGGCAGACCTTTTCTATGATGAAGTTTCAGATCTATTATCATAAATAAAGCTTGATGATGATCTCCTTAGAGTTGTCTTGCACATTGTGAGGTCACCCAAATTTAATCCTTAAAGTAAGAAAATTTTTCTAGGGACAGTGGTTAAAAAATTGGAAACTGACATTGAGCTTTTGGATTCTCAAATTCAGTCACATACTTTCCAAAGTCCCAAGAAATTCTTGGAAAGCCTCTCTCCCCCTAAGCAATATGAAATTGTATTACCTTTTGGCTTGCAGGTAGAAGAAGACTGTGCTTTCAAGGACCACACTGAAAAGAAGATTTCCAAGGCTGATGTTTGGGATCTAGATAACCAGCTGATCATGAAAGGCTTGAAAGAAGAAATTTCACTGCCTTTTGATGTGTAGGAAAAGGATGATTGTGCTTTCAAGAACCACATTGAAGATGTAGTGATCAAAGCTATCAAGGACGCAGATAGCCTACCATTCATGGAAGGCCTAAAAGAATAAAGTCTACATCATGTTTTGGTTGATCCTGTGGAAGAGTATACGGAGGCCCTGATTGGCTCAGGTTCTCAAGCATGGATCCTTTGCAAGAGCCAAATACATAAAAATCTATCACCTTCTGTGATAGCCTTGGTTTTGAAGACCCACATTCAAAGTACCCTATGGTTATCTCTAACAAGCGATCGAGATTTTTATACCCTTTTTTGGTATTGCTTAGCTGGTTGCAACTGGCATTATTGTATCATATAAAACAACGAGAGATTTACAAGTTAGATTAGGGTAGGTAGGAATGTCAATAAAGCTCGGCTTTCGTGAGCATTTAGTTAGTTCTTTGAAAGAAAAATTGAAAAAAATACAAAAAAACAATAGAAAAGAAAAAGAGGGGCGGATTAGAAAAAGAAGAAAGGTACAAACCCATACCAGAGAGAGTCTAAAAGTGTGCAATCCTAAATGCCACTACTTGAAAAAAGCATTTCTTGCTATTTAGTCATACAACCTAATCATGACTAAATAGACTTTCAATTTACTACCGATAGGTTAGTGAAGAAGATTTTTCCAAACTATTTAATCTTGGCTTATCGGTAGATTAGATTAGGATAGAAAAGAATTGTTCAAACATGCTCAAAATTTGAACCAAAGAATCAAAAGAAAAAAATAGCTCTAATCGGATCAAAATCGGGAGATGAAAGAAAGAAAGGAGGATGCTTGTAATTTTCGAGATCTTAAGCCTTCCAATTTTTTGTTTTAATTTTCTACAAATAAGTCTATGTGCAACTTGTTTCTTATGCCATGGACACTACAACAAATCGGACAACTTAATCCTAGTTTGTCTGTGTTTCCAATTCTGTTTTTAGAATATAGACAATGAAATTTGTCAAACAACTTAATCTGCGACGGATAGTAGATTAGGTAGAGAATTTTGAGTCCAATTGTTTAATGCTGGACTCATGGAAGTTATAAGGGTAGATTTAGATTACTTTCCGCTTTCAATAAAAGAATAAAATGTTGATTTCAAAGGGTTTGCAAGCCCAAGTGCACCCATTGAAGAAAAAAATGTTGGGACAAGTAGGTTGGGTAGGTATAAGTTTGGGAGATAAAATCATCTTGTTGTAAATCGCATATCATCTTTTCAAGTAGCATGGTCATCATAGATATAGAGGATTTTCAAAGTGTAGCAAAACATCAAGGCACCGGTCTACTTCCCAGATATTTATCTATGAGGTTCTTGACACCTCCATGGAGCTGCCCTCCCCAAGTGGAGCCACCGTTAGCCATCTATAAATTTTCCATATACTATGACGGCTAAAACAAGTCTGTTAGTCTTCAAGAAACAAATTTGGAGCCAATCTATGACTTCTTGAAGCCTTTCTCTATCTATTTGTTCATAAGACCCATCTTGTTGATTTATCCACTTGAAAATCCTTCAAAATAGCTCGTTACTTCAAAAATAAAAGCTGTTTACAAGGCCTCAATCTCCACCATTTCATGCCTCCAAGAACCTTTTATTTCACTCACTATCACTCATTTGAGATAACCTTTCCCCTCTCTGCTAAAATATCCCATTTTTCCCTTTAATTATCCTTCACTTTCTGAAAAATCCCCTTTTAAACCTATAAAAACCCCTTTTTATGGTTTAAACGACCATTTTTTATGCTATCGGAACCTTTAAAAAAAGTCTAAAAACCCAAATTTTTTAAACCTTTCCGACCTTTTTATAAAAATAGGCCTTAAGCCCCTTTTTCGATAAATCCCTTTGCCCCTGTTGCTCATAAAAATGCATCCCGTAACCGAGTGCTAAGACCCTAGCCCTTTTTATCCTATCCCCTAGTCCTTTCCTTTTCCCCATAGGACCCGATTCTCCACTTCATTTGGCCCCTCCATTTCATATTTTCATCCCCCACATTATAGTTCTCCCACTGGACAAATCCCAATCATTGATCGAGCTCGATAAAATGGTGATTTTTATTCCCCATCCTCCATTCTCTCACTCATTCGTTCTTCGCATATTCTGCTTTATGGATCTCCCACCATCGATCATCCTAATCCAACGGCTCCCATACATCCTCACCTTTCGCCCCGCCTGATAACTTTTCCACCTCTAGAAAAAAGAGCATACATCATGTGCACTGGCCCACCTTCCACTAACTTTTTTTTGGCTCATTCTCTCCTCAACACCTTTCCTCCACCATTCCCTTCTATCGCGCATCTTCCCCGATCGCGCCCAACCTTCTACCGTTGATCCGGCTCCCCCATATCAGAGTGGTGCTATAATCGATATCGCGCAAATTTTTGTGTTAGGGTTTAACACTTGATTTGTACGCGAAATATGTGGGTTCGCCTTGGACATGTGTCGCCCGATGTATGGTATCACGTTCGTTTAGGCGAATACCACTAACCGCCCATACCTTGCGTGAAAACCGCCCGGTATTCACGCGAAACCACCATCACTATTCCCACGCCAAAATTCAAATAAACCATCATTACTGCTCGAATCCACCTATGGAATCCCTCCCTTTCGTGAGTATTCCTCCTGCGCATCGCTACTCCACCTCTCTCGAGCCTGCGAATGCGGTCAACCCAAAAAATGCGGAGTTTTATTAATGTTTTTTGTTTGTTTGCGGAGTTTTAAATCACGGCTTATAATGTACACGCCTTCCCACAACCGGACCGGTGGCAAGAAAGACCCAGGGATGACTATCCTTGAGGTCGAAAATGAAAATAGGGATTTATCGTGGCTTTCAAGTGTTTTGTCGGTTCCTCATGAGTGCTCGATGAAACAAATGAAACCCTCAATGCACCAAAGATACCTCCACACAACAAAGAAGGAAAGGGTCATGAAGATTAAGAGACAAAAGGTCAAAGTCTTAACCAAGCGAGATTATGGATAAAGTTAAGGCAAAGAATTAAAATTCAAAAGAGTTAGTGAAGGACAAAAAAAACCCAAAGATGATCAAAAAAATGCCTAAAAGCATAATTAAAGGCCCAATCAAAGTTTAAAGGCCTAAACACACAAATCAACGAGAAGAATAATCTTGAATGCCACATCTACAGAAGCTATTACTCCACCAAAGGACCAAAATGCCACTCAGTGGCCTACTTTCCCTTCAAAGACACCTTGACGACTATCCAGGATGAGTGAGCCTCTTTAAAAACTATCAGAAAAATTATTAAGTAGACATGGGGCTGCAAAACCCAAAAATTGATAGTTTTCTTGTCCCGAGATGTCAAGCAAGGTACTTCGGACCAAGATAGCTCCAAAGGACATGCCTCGAAGTTATTACCCGACTGCTAGTTGGTTTTCGAGATTCAACTAAAAGCGAGCTAAAGTGGTACAAGACGAGTTATTTCTATGATTATTAAGTAGAATTGAAATTTGAATACCTCTCCCCCCTCTTGTCTTAATTAATATTGATTACCATTTCTACATCACTCTTCCTCTTTGCAACTATATGTATTCACGGAAAACTCATTGTAAAGGGTTGGAAAATTTTTTAATTGTTGAGTTGTTATTCGATAAGAGTTCTTTGAGTAGTTGTAATATAGTAGGTTTGGGAAGAGAAGTATTGGACTATAGAAAGCTATTGGACTCGAGTATGTAACTAGTCTTGGACATCAAATAGACAAGCAAATTCACCGGATCCTGATCTAAATCATTGGTGATGTTTTTTTCCTTATTGTCACTTTCGTTGCTTCTTATGTTTTTCACTCTATTCATATTATCCGATAAAGAGTAGGAAATATAGATTTGGATTTACTTCTAAAGTACCCTAGCTCTGATCTGATAAGCTTTATCTTTATGTTTTCTTCTAAAAGTGTGTTTGATAATGAATCAATAGATTATAAATAGTCAAGGAATGTTGGTGATCCCATGTACGCTGAGTAAAACTTGATATGTTGTTCTTGAATGATCTTTTCACTACATGCCAAGTAGAGTCATAATCAAGGAAGTTTATGGTTAGCCCTATCCCTTGTTTAGTCTTAAACAACTATGTTGAATATTTCCCTTAAGAATATGCCAAAATCGGGATAGGTTAAAAATCCTTACTTGATCTTAGGCTACTCTTTATGTTTATCTTAAATGTTTTCCCTTGAGCGCATGTTTGGCAGAGCTAGGATAAAATTCCTTACCCGATCTTAGGTTTCCCTTTGTTTTCCTATATGTTTTCTCTTTTTTAACCAAACTTCTAAATGTTTCATACCATAAACTCAACTTAAAGAGATCTTTTTGATATAGATGACTTTCCCCTGTGGGAAACCCCCTGAATAGTTGATTTTGCAAGTAAACCCTTTTATGACTCCATAGCCCAATGGATTGACACTTTTTCTTGACCTATCTTCCCATGTTGAAATATCCTTCGATTTTATTCCCCTCCCTCACACTTCGCATGACCTTCTCGGTTAATGATCCCCAACCAAAAAACAAACCAATCCCTTGTACTTCATAACTAGCCTAATATCATATCACAAGCTTTAAAAGCATATTATTCTAACACACATACGAGAGAGATCCCTCTCTCGAATCTAGGAAGGAGCTAGATCCTAGGATTACAAAGTGGTTACGATGTTGCCTTGTCATTTCGTATGCCAATCTTACAAATAATAGGACCCAAACATTATGCGGCTTAATGATTTCATTATGAGCATCTACGATCTCTTTCCTCACCATCTTGCAATATTTTTTCATATCATGGATTCAAATTTCTATTAGACTTCTAAAACAAAAATCTCATTAGAAAACTTACTAATCGTGTTGGAAAGGATAGTAGCGAAACGGTAATAGATTTGATAAATTTTATTAATATAATTCATGGGGCCTAAATCCCTCTCTAAATCCCTTAAGAACAGAGTTGGTTTTACTTCTATCAAAGCGAATGTGTCTTTTTCTTTCATTGGTCTCACGCACGTGGGTGGTATGCATAGCAAGTTTCATGGATATACACATAGGTACGTGGTCGGATTCGGGTTCGAAACCATTAAGAAAATCAAATTTTATAATATGGTTGAGGACGAGGATGTTAGAAATACCATAATCCACGACACTACTACCCAACGCATGGAAACATGTCATATTATTGGAGAGGGGCCACTGTTAATACCATTACAAATAATTAAGTCCCGGGAACTACAAAGTTTGAGGAGCTCGGTGGCAAAGAAGTTCTCGATAATGTCTTATATTTTATTTTTAATTTATTAGCTAAGTTAGTATCTTCATCAAGCCACGAGGGGTCAAGGTTAGAGTTGTTGCTTAATGTAATTTCTTGGTTCATAGAAGTTCTAGCATTAAATTCTGCGAGTAAAATGATATTACCATCATTTCTCAAGTTGAAGATGTCTCTCTAAAGAATTCAAAGGAAAATTCTTGTCCAAGTTCTTCTTCTTATACGATTTAGAGTTGATGGGAGCGAAATAGTAGATTGTGAGAAAGATCCTATTGGTGGTATAATCATATATTTCGATCCAAATGTATTAATTGAAGGGGTCGATTTTAAAACAAGATATAAAATACTATAAAATTGGTAATGTAAATTATTATTATAATAATTAAGGTTGAAAGTTATATATAATAATAATAATAATAATAATAATAATAAATGTTGTTAAGGAAGTTGTTATTTAGACATTGAATATTTAAATGTAATATGATTATGGACATTTTATAAAAAAGGTATTTATTTATTCATTATTAAAATAAAAATATGTTGTAGAGGGATGTGACAATGGGAGAGTCGTGAAGGACAACGCACAAGAGGACCAAGTCACCCATATTTTAAGATGTCACAATCCATAAAAATACCAAGTCACCCATAGCTTATGATGTCAAAGCATCATGGTTATTGTGTTCAAGAAGTTATTATTTAGACTTTGAATAGTTAAATCTAATATTTTTATGGACATTTTATAGAAAAGATATTTATTTATTAATTATAAAATAAAAATATGTTGTAGAGGGATGATAGAGTGAGAAAGTCACTCTGTGAAGGACAATTCACAAGAGGACCAAGTCACCCATATTTTAATATTTCACAATCCATAAGAAGACCAAGTCACCCATAGCTTAAGATGTCGGTCGGGGAAACCAAAGTGAAGGACAAGCCATCATGGTTCTTGTGTTGTGCATCATCAAAATATTTCAATTATAATTTTAGCTATATATTATAAACTTAACACAAACATGATAAACAACATAAATCTAATACAACAATTATTATTTCAAATCAAAGTACAACTTTTCCAATTCAACAATCTTATCAGACCTCTCCTTGCACCTTTTGGGGCAAATTGCTAGTTTAACGACTATCACCATTATTTGAAAAAAAAATCCAAGGTAAAATTACTAAATCTTGTAAATAGAATGAATTAAAATCATAATTGATAAAACCATTGAGGAAAGACAACAAATTATTAAAATTGAAATTGAATATATAAACTTTTGCCAACAAGAATGTCCCTTAAACTACTTAAAAATATTAAGGTTCTTACTTACAATTTATCTAATATGAGGAGGTGTTATTTTCCCTATAATATCTTATATACATTTCAGATTTTTTATTTAGTGTTATAATATTTTATTTAGAATTCGAGTTTTTAGATTTAGTGTTTTTTTTTCTTTTTTCCCAAGAAAAAAATCAACAACTTTCTATTAATAATTAATGAAAAGTTACATTTTGTAGATGAAATTAAGAATTCAAGACACCCAATGGGCATGTGTGCTCAAGCACACAATTTAGCAAGGCTACCCAAAAATTTACATGTTGCCTACAAGGTCTGGGCTTTTGACGGTTGCCTTTTCTCTTTTGAATGATCTTCCAAGTCCCCTGAATATAGGGAAGAAGGAACCAAGGCGAGCTCATTGTTCCTCATGGAGTTTTTCTTTCTCAAAAATATGAGATTTCGGACACGTGATTTTTTTTTCGCTCTCGAGCTTATATCGGACCAATCCTAGGCGTCGAAAGATCCACCATGGTTTGTGCCAGTCGAGACATCACGTTTGACACAATTGGATATTCGGCTTCATGATTTGGAACCCCAAGATTTGTTGCATCCGATTGTTTGCGTTCATAATGGGTATATCCCCTTCTTCTTTTGTTTCTTGCTCTAGTCCACCCGGAGGGGAATTGGCAATTTTTTAAAGCTTTCCATGTCTCTCTCTTCTACCATCCGAACGTGTGTTTTGTAAATGACCATTTTTTCCTACATATCTCGCATCTAGATGTAGTATTTTCATAATCAAGGTGTTGTCGCCTTTTTTCCCCTGGTGATGGATCAAATGCATACTTTTAGGTAACCCTTTGTTGAGGTCCACTTCAACATAGATTCGTGCAAAAGTGAATATTATATCCTCCATGCATTGGATGTCTACTTCTATGTATCTCCCTAGAGTATTTACAATACCTTCTAGTACTCTGCTCATTCTAAAAATGAAGCGGGAGATTATACGACCATACCCAAACTAGAATTCTAGTTATCTACATTGTATTTGCATCAAAATCGGGGAATGAAGGTGTGATAAAGAGTTCGGTATAATCCCAAAACCATGGTCCCACCTTGAGAATGGTATCTCTGGGCTTCTACACGAGGAGAACTTGACAATAAATACCCCTTGGAGTAGAGATGGATATCACAATCCATAGTCCAATTGGTGAAAATCCAATGGAAAAGCTCCATTAGTTTGGGCCAAAAATAATTAAATCTCGCAAATTATTGCGAGTGATTCAAATGTGGGGAGATATTCATTAATATATGATGCATTAATATTCGGTTCTTGAACGCAGTTCGGGCTTGCTCCATAATGTATGGTTTTGGGAGTATTCTCTACTTGTTTGGAAGTTGTTGTTGTTGCATTTTTTCCCTTGTAGAATGTTCTGTACGAGACACCATTTGGGGAGCCAACTTTGGTAGTTTTGGCTCCCCTCATGGGTCCAAATGCTTAGTTATGTTCAACTCTAGTGGATGTTTTTCATCCTGGAGTTCCACCTTTTAGCCTTAAATTGAGGACAATGGAAGAATTCTTCTAGATATGGTATTCTTTTAATTGGGCTTCTTCCTATAGTATCTACCATGAATATATTAGGCTTTGTTTTGTAGTCGGGAAACCGATTGATACTTGGATCTTGTGCTTTCGGTCTATGAACAAATCCACATCTTGTACCCAGTGTGTTCTTGATTTCCCATCTATATTTTTTTTATTAAAATATGAAAAATAATTTTTGGGGTATAGTCCCCTACTCGTACTGTCCGTGTTGTAGTTTTTAGTACCAATCCCACCAACGGATCGGACGATTTGTCTAGGGGGCATGAAGATGAGAATCGAGGAGAACCCACGAGTGGGTCTAACCTCACCCCATTTCCTTAATCATCGTGCTAAGAGGTAACCTAGGTGAGGCTTTACCCCACATGCTTTCGTCATTGTCAAGAGCAGGGAACCCCGAGTCTTCATATATCTAGATGTAATCAATAAAACCATAGAAACATGCAATAAATTCAAAAAATTGGGTATAGTTTTAACCATTGTGGGCATAATTGGATTAACCCAATTGACCAAAATGACAGAGTGAGAATCCCCTTTGGGATCCCTCGGTGCCTTGTAGGCCCTCCGCACGGCAGAACCCGCCTCCAAGTCGTTGCCGAAAATTGGGGCCTCGTTATCGTTCCTCCGATAAGATCCATCCATAGCACCCCTAGGTTGTCATTCTCTCGTCTTTGCCATATTTCCACAGGCACTACGGACTTCCTTTTCCCCTCCCCCTGTCATCGAAGAGCTTCGCCTAAGTTCTCGAAGAAGTCACTTCTATGATCGCTAGCATCCGGCGTCTCGCAAGATGCTAGATCTTGGCCCTTATTCGACCGCCACCATCTTCTGAGATCCGAATGAGACTAGATTGATCCACCATTCTTCCATGGTGTAAACCTTTGATTATCCTCCACCACGTAGCCATAGCCCCATGACCTTCAAGCACTAACTCCTCCCCTCTCCATTTTCAAAAAAAATTGATTCAATTGATTACACCTAACAATCGGTAGATTTAGTGTTTTGTTTCTTATATAGTTATTAAAATTATATATTTTAATAATATAAAAATAAATATATAATTTATATAATATATTTTATAAGTAGATTATAAATTAAATTTATATAAAATAATATTATTAAAATATTTAGAAATTTACTATCAACATTTTACACATAAATAACTATTTTAATAATAAAAAATTACACAAATATATTAACAAGTAATAAGTCATAGTAAAATTGATTTACTATTGGATAATTATAATTAGGAAAATGTCTCTAATTTACATGCTCCGGGTGATATAAATTATGTAGATTATCAAATTAATTATATCTACATAATTTATAAGTTATTAATAAATATTTTTTTTACTATGCTAATTATTATTTTTATTTATGTGAAAGTTTATAAAATAATTTATATTTAAATTAAATTATAATAATAGCTATTTGTTTATTAGATTTTAATTCTTAATGTAATATATTTTTTATTGCATAATTATTATACTACTATTTACAATAAAAAATTATTATGAGAGATTTCCTGAATAGCATTATGTAATATGTGTGATCCATCCAAAGTTTTGGTTGGTAACTCCATACATCGGGGGACCAAAGATAGTCTCCAATCACCAATAAAAAATTAATTTATATTTATTATATAAACATCACTAATTATTATATTAAATTATAATTATTATATTAATTTTTTTTCTTTTTAAAAAAGTTAAGTAAGATTATTTATAATTTCCATGCTAATAACCTCAATATTATGAAATATCTTAAGAGTTATATTATTTCTCTATTAGCACCATATTAGATATAAATTGTTAAAATATTATATTTATTTACATGTAAATATTTCTTTCTTATTTATACAATCATTTAGATAAATAAATTATATTTACGATGCAAAAAATTAATATTTATCTAACGGTTCTATAATATTATTGATGATTATGATGATGATGATGCAGACACAAATGCAATTATGGTCCATTGGAGCTTAAGAAAGTAAGACTTACTAAAATTTTATTTCTATAATAAAAAAGAAGAGATAAAATATTTCCTAAACCACTATACTTATGTTCACTTAACAAGTCAATAAGGTTTATAATATGACAAATCTAAATTATTTTTCTATAATAATAAACAACAATTATATTTATGATATACAAAATTTAATTTTATTAGTTATATATGAGTAAAAAAAAATTGTGTACCTTCTTAAAATTATTAGTTTTGTTTACATACAAGTTTTTTTATTTGAAATTTGTTATATATATTTCATTTGTTTTTTTAATATATTTTTATACATAAAATTAGATGTTTATTGTGTTTTTTTTAACATAGTTATTTTAGAGTAAATTATAATTAAATAATAAAATGTAATTTCACATTTTTAATTTCAAATATATATATATATATATATATATATATATATATATATATATATATATAGTTAATTATGTTCATAGGCATATTTATTTTGGAATAGTGCTTCAAAATTTTTAATTTAATTATTAAGTAAATAGTATGAATTTAACCTTGACGAAATATTTTTAGAACATCCTTAGTAACATATACAAATCCAAGATTGAGGTTTATGTATAAAGTGGTAATGTCATTTTTGTCTTCTTAATTAAATTTATTACTTAAAATAATGTCATATGAACAAGTGCCATATAAAGTCACTTTTGATGAAAATGATTTTTGGGGTTTATGGTTTTCAATATTTTTTATTGGGATTGATTTTGGACCTATGGGTTATGGGTGTACAATCAACCTTTAATACTCAATGTTATGCTTCTTTCACCAATAAAATTATCTTCGTATGCATGATCCTCGCATGAAAATCCACACAAAAAAATTCAAAACTACGGGGTCCAAAGAGTCAACAATGAAATGTAGGTTTTTAAAAAAAACTCATGGGTTGAAAGGGATAAAACACCATAGCAACTTGTCATGTTGCGGGAAGCATTATTCCTCACGCTCTTTGGTCAATACCAAATTTCAACATCACATGTTTCACTCCTTTTTTTCATGTATCCACACCCTCTCATGCACAATTGATCGTCTCCATGCAATGTTAATTTCTAAATACTCTTAAATCACAGTCTTATTTGTACCTCCAACTCGCATTATGACCGATTTACCTTGTAAACAAAAATTTCAACTTAGGTTCATTTAATTTGCAATTGGAACTTGAAGTGACCATCATTTACTTGTTTGGTTCTACTCCTTTGATCCATGAAACACATACGCAAATCAAAATGCATTTCATGCATATATACCAAATATTAATACGATAATAATATAACACATATATAAAAACAAATAGGAATAATTTATTAAAAAATACACAATTACATCTCATCGCCTCTCTGTCTTGACGTGCCTTCTCTTCATCTAATGGTAATTTTATCCAATGCTCAAAGGATAGATTTATAGGGAAATTAAATTTCCATAGATTACTACGATTCTATGATTTTCTCCATAAATATTTCAACATAATCTCTAAAAGAGTTCACTATCAATAGAAACTAGGAAAAATCAATGCATTCAAGGAAACATTATCCTCATGGTCATGTCTACTTTCTAGATCCTCATCTTCTTTTGTTGATTTTGTAGAGGTTGGTTTGATGCTCCCGCATCGAGACTCCCAAGGTACAAAAATTTATGACCACATGTTCATATGCGTTAAGTTTTCTTGTAACATCTTTAATTCATGAGCTGCAACACGCCTATGTAGTAACAAGTGTGAACCTTCCCACATGATACCTCACCAAAACTTCTCCTATGTTTGGGATTTTGGCATCTTCTTGGTTCTCTTCTCTATAACCCTACACACACTCCTTTCTCTAGGTTATTGAAAATATTCTCGAGCTTCCTATAATATCACTTGCATAGAGAAAACAATTCCCTTACTAGATCACCAAACACTTATACCTTCTTTTACTACTTATCCTCCAAACTACACGTAGGAATTTTCTACATTGTGATACAAATTTATGAAAATAACTCCCGGAGTTTTTTTATTTTCAATAATTTTGTTGGGATTGATATTGAACGTGCAGGGTTATGGGTCCACAATCAACCTTTAATCCTCGGTGTTGTGATTATTTCCTGATGAACATAATATTAGTATGCATGGTCATGACACGGAACTACACACCAAAAAATTTAGTACTATATGTCTAAACAAAAAATAAAACATTGTAGGGTTTAAAAAAAACCTCATGGGTCCAAACAACAAAAATTTCCATAGTGACTTCCCTCATGTTGCAAGCAACATTATTCCTCACCCCCCTTTTGTCAATACCAAATTTCAACATTGCACACTTCACTCCTTTGTTCATGTATCTACGCCCTACAATGCACCATCAATTATTTCCATGCAATGTTAATTTCTACATCCTATTAACTCATGGTCCTAGTTGTAATTCTAACTTAATTGTGACTTCGCCCTTACAAACAAAACTCTTGACACGGGTTCATTTAATTTGCAATCAAAACTTGAAGTGATTGTCGTTCACTTATTTGACTCTCCTTATTTGAGCCATGCCACATATAGACAACTCAAAATGCACGTGCCATGTATACAACAAATATATAATACATGAATAAAAACACAAAGGAATAATTTATTAAAAATACATAAATGCATCTCATGGTATCTCTAGTCCGACGACCACTGCTCTTCATCTAATGGTAATTTTTTTCCAATGTTCGAAGGCTCATTTATAGAGGAAATTACATTTTCATGGATCAATATGGATCCATGATTTTATCCGTAAATCTTTCAACCGAATCCATAAAAGCATTCACTATCCCTAGAAAGCTGTGTAAAATCAATGCATTCAAAGAAACTTTATCCTCATGGCCATGTTTGTTTTCTAGAATCTCATCTATTTTGTTAATTCCATAGAGGTTGGATTGATTCTCCTGCATCTCACATGCTCTTTTTGGGCATGTATTATTGATAATCCATCATATTACCTAAATTCATTGTAAGAATGTCTAATTAAAACTTAACAATCTCCATGATAAAGTTGGAGTAAATCTCGGTGGATAAAAAATATATGTTCCACGTTTTTTTAAATGTACTAATGTTTAACCTATATTAATTATTTTTTATAACTAATAATAATAGTAGTAATTTGAAATAAATTTATAATTTAATTACTTTATACACATTTATTAGAAACATAAGATGTATTATAAAGTATTTTGATGGTTATTATGGATTCATGTCTACCCGAATTTACCAACCATTCAATTTATATGCTTTTTGGTACTCATGAACTATTTAAAAATGAGATACACTCATTTTTTTTTAATTTATTTCAATATTATTAAACCATTATTAAAAAACTAAATAACAAGGAAATAGCTAATAAATTATTTATCAATTTAAATGTAAGTAAATATTGTAAGTTAAATAATGTTTCTTTTCATAAATATAATATTTTTGATAATATTGTTTGTATATGAAGTAATATGTCGATTTGTATGAATAATGTTTAACATTGCGTTTTTATATATTTTGGATTTACATCACTACAATCTATATAGGTAATATTTTTCAAAATTCCAATTTTAAATTTGACAAAATTATTGTTTTGTGAGTAGAAATAGATCTAACCTTAAAATATATTTACTTAAAATTTGATATGTCTATTCTATCAAATCCAAAATTATTATTTTCATATTTCATGTTAAAAAGGCTAATTTCCTCTCTATTACATTTTAAGGAAACAAAACAATCAATTTAGAATATTGGGAATGTTTGTAAGGAAGGTAAGTTCAAAGCATTGAATTTTGATTTTTTAATAATAACATGAATTGTGTGTTCTATTGATAATTTTTTTTATAAAAAACCTATAGAAAATCATGGATGGACAATTTAAAATTTACCAAATTTACGAAAACACATCTTCATCAAACTACACCTTCAATCCAATTATCATGGAGGGACAATGACAAAGAGAACAAATTCCTTTCACTATCTTCATCTAGTGTTTGAACTTGTTGTCATGGAGGTGACCAGACATGCCACTACCTTTATTTCAACCAAACAACATCCCTCGAGTTCTCCAATAAAGAGCGCACTATCTTCGAAGAGTCCTTGAATTACTCTAATACCAAATCTCATGATGCCACAGGGGGTGCCCTCCGACCTTCGGGTTCACAAGTCCCCCTAGATGTATGACACTAGCATGGTTTTTCTCTAATGGCATGACAAACGTAGACTCACTCATGCCCATAGTATGCGTATTTCCTATGCATGGCGTAGTGAGCTTGACAACTCTACTAGCAAAATTAGTATATTATTTGTTAGTGTCTATCGATCTGTCGGTCACCGGTGATCAAATCATGCTCTTTCATATGGTTGATAGTGTCCCAAGGAAATTTTTTATAGTTCAATAGGATTTCAAATTGAAATTTGATCATTGGTTAGTAAAATTAGGTCATTAATACCCCTTTCATCTTCATGGTCAATTAAATTTATCATCGTCAAGTCATTAATTTCACGGAAGAATTTCTTGGTAATCTTGGACATCATTCGAGGTTATCATTCCATATAGTGTCATGATTAGTCCATATTGTCAAAAGTCATTAAAATAGGTCATGTCATCATCAAAGTCACCATTAGAGGGAGTACTAATAGGGAAAAAATGTTCAATAATGATATATAAACTTTATTTTAATCTTTATTAGAATGTAAATATATCTAATAAGGCTTGAAAACTACACTACACAAGAAGCTAAGTCATTTTGTCAAAAGGCAAGGTGGGACCACATCACCACCTAAGATAAAATCGACTTTTAAGCCTATAAGAAGACCAAAGGAGAAAACAATTTTCTCATTATACCCTCATGAGCCATCATTACGTCAGCAAGGAGATTGCCACCCTATGAAAATCAATTTTTTTGCCTTGGAAAGCTAAATTTTCTTGTTGCGTTGCACTTTTCTCTTACTTGCACCGCACTTTTCTCATCTTTCTTTGCATTTTTTCTTTAGGAAGAAAAATATCTCTACTCCAACGATTTCTTCATTAGCTACGGGTTCTATCTCACCAAATACAACTCATTGGGTCCCTCATATACCTCTCTTTCACTTATTTTCATGCTTGAAATCTCGAAAATCACCATCTCCTAGGGTTTGTTTGCATTTTTGGTAAAATAAGTGTCTTTGGTCCATTTGTTGTGAAAACCACTGAAATTCATGCTCATACACCCTCCCTCACCTTCCATACACCTCTCTTGACTTTATCCCTCACATATTTCCCTCATTTCCATCGTTTCCCTACAAACCCTAGCCTACACTACACTTTCCTAACTTAGGATTGTGTTTTCCCTTTGTACCCTTTCCCCTCACTCATTTCCTAAAATTATACTTCCCTACACTCCCTAACATCTCGTCCCTACCCCCCTTAGATTTTCCCAATAATTTAGAGACCCTTGAACACCGTCATCCCCCTCTATTCCTAAAACTTCCCAAAATGTAACATCTCCAGTTTAGGCTTCAGTTTAGGAACATATTTTTTTTTTTTTTTTCCTGAATTTCCTAATTATCCGAATACTAAGTCCGAGTTTTGATACTTATTTCCATCTATGATGTATTTTCCTCTGCCACTTCAATTCCCCTTTTATTTTTTAACAACATACCATCCGATTGCACATACAATTCTATTGCCTCTCTTAAGGCCCTTATATACATTCATACCTTATACCCTCTATCTCCCATATAGATCCATACATATACCGATATACACTTATATCAACCACTTATATATAATAAATATCATATATCAATACATATACCGATATACCATTACATTAACCACTTATATATAATAAAGATCATGAGTCAATACATATAACGATATACCATTACATTAACCACTTGTAATAAATATCATATGTGAAATTATATATATATCACATCCATATTTTTCTTTGGATAATGGGATTTTCGAAAGTGCATACCCCAAATTCTTAAACCATATACATATCTCCCATATGTATACGAGTTATCTTGTTGACGCGAATAGGAGGGGGCGCGCTCATACGGTTTAAACCATACATACCTTTCCTATATACCGCGCATCTCTCTAATCTTTGGAGTACCGATTACATCTTTCCAAAGCTGGCATTTAGACTTTGGTTAATGTTAATGGTGAATAAAATGAATCATCCATTGGTCCGTAGTACATAGTGAATGATCGATCGAACGCCATATATATGTACACGTGTAGGTTGATTGTATTAGGGTTTCGGCGTTCAACTCTCCCGATAAGTGTATATGAAATTTTGAAAATCTTCGTAACCCGGTTTAACCCTCATTGTCATTTGTTATCAAGGTACACTCGTTCGGCTTGGTTTTCTCATTGGCCGCGGCGTTGGCGTAAACCTATGAACTCTGGACTCGGCGTTCCTTGCGACGGACTTGCACGATATTTGTTTTCGATTTGAAACCGGCACACCCACACGTCGTGACCCCATACGCGAGTACTCCACACTCGTACCGGGTATGGAATTCATGAACCGCCTAACACGGGGTTCGATTCGGCTATATTGATGTGTGAGTTGAGTTAAGATATTTCGCTGGTTTTTTGGGTACGAGGCGACGTCTCCATCGGGGAGACGAAGGTAGCACGGCGGCGTACCTCCACCTTGTCCAGACAAGCACTTGACACCACTTGGTACCCTCCGGCGGACGTGCTACATTGGTTCAATCCACCTCGGGATTTCTTGCGGTTTTTCGGTCGGATGAATTTAGGGTTTCAAGTGTGCTCTTAACTAGAGACACTTGGGTTGATCTGTTTACCGAGACCCTTTTCGTCTTGTTTTTTCCTCCTTCGGAGATTTTGCTTGTCTCCCTTCGGCTCCTTCGGCTAAGATGCGAGGGGAATCGCGTGTAGGAAGGTTTAAGGTTTGGTATCGCGTTACTCCTCTCGTCTTATTTTACCTTACGTACGCATATCCTCCCTTCGTGTCTTTTTTGGATGATACAATATCTAACCATATATTGTTTGTTGCACTGAGAGAATGCGGGAGCTCGGCGTCTCCATCCGTTCGGTGGAGCAGAGATCTACCCCCGCCTTCCTTGGCGCGTTTCGAATCTTTATTCTATACTTATCACCGTTTTTCCATTTCGTTTGGACATACCCTAGTTATGAAAGCTGGTGAATGTTTTGGTTTACGAAGTTAGTGTTTCTTTGTTTAATACATATTACATGTGACGTACCTTTGCGAGCATTTCCGAAGACTAGTGTCCGAGTGCGGGGTTTTAGGTTGCTCCGCACCCAGATTTTCCGATCGACACACGACGGCGTTCAAATCCCTCGCACTTCGGAGGTTTTCCCCTTTTACTGTGGATTACGTCGGCATGCCGCAGGGGGTGGGAGCTTTACCCACCATCAAAGGTATGCGAGAATCGGATGTGTTCGACTCGTAGGTTTTTTAAGCGCATCAATAGTTACCATTTAGATTTAATGGCGGTAGTATTTATGAATACTACGAGGAAAGGGGATCGCCATGTTATATCGGTCATCTCGGTTTCCCACAATTTTAATCCTATTGTTTTTATACGGGTAGAATACCTCCCCGAGCGTGGATCACGCTACCCCCGAGAGTTTTAATCATAATACATTTGATATGTAAACCTTGTTGAAGTCGTTTGCATGCGGCTCATACACGACAAGGGGGCTATTGTCGGCCGTTGCATCGTGGACGCATTAGTTCATAGCTTGGTCACGGTTTATCTCATCGTATAACGAGTCTCGTCTCTGCCGCGGCCTTGTTCATGGTAGTTTGACGGGAGAAGTTCGTTTGGGTGACTTACTTTATGCGTTGTCATCATAAATCTCATGAGACCATAACACGGTCGAACCCTATATGATTGGCATAACACTCTTCTCATTTAACACTTTTCTCTCGATTTTGCTATTAACATAAGCATTTATGTTATCTCTCGGTACTTAGATTTTGTGTTCTTATTCTACTCACATATATATATATATATTGCAAGAATAGTGAGGCGAGTTACTTCCAGCTCTCCGCATCTATATGAAATAGGGAAACGAGACAGGTTGTTTCGCTCTCATCATTTATATCGTGGTTTTCGTGATAACCTACCCGCATACATAACATTTGAATGTACGCTTATTTCAATAGCTCGTAAGAATCATATACGTAATTCGTTATAACGTGACAAACTCGTATGTATATTTTCTCCTTGACATATATGGTTCATACATATATGATTCGTGTTTATATTCCTTGCTTGACATATATACTTCTTATATAAGTATAACTCGGTTTACAGCGGGGTTCAAACGACAGGTTCGTGTTAGTTTATGATCCTTTTTTTTTCATATATACATCATTGTATTAAATGTTTACCCATGTACTCGATAGTTCATCGAGAGATGTTCATTTAGCGCAATTTTAATCAATAGCCATATTATTTATTTCAAAGGATGAGGAAATTAAAAAAAAACAATACACCTTATCATTGTTATGATTGTTATATTAAAGGTTAAAAGTAGATTTAGAACTCATATGGGCATGCAAGATGCTATAAGGGTTATCATGCTCTTATATATTTTCTTTTTCCTCATGTATAGATATTTGATAGTGCTTGAGTAGAGTCCTTACTCTAAATTAAATCTTTGGCTATGAGACTTGAGTTAGGGACCAAACGTAGATTTAGAAATGAAATCTATACACTTATACTATTATAGAAATCTTATAAAGTAAAATTTATCTTTCTCTAGCACAATTTCGAAGGTTATATTCTAATGTTCTTATTTTCTTCTCGTTTTGATTTGTACCATGTACTTTAGTTCTCGCTATAATGTTTCTCTAGCATACACATGCGTAGATAATATCCCCCCTTATATCTACATGTAACAAAACAATATTAACTTTTCTGCAGAGTCTAAGTAATTCCAGATTTAAACCGACCTTGGTTTAGAGCTTACGGGGGTTTCTACTCTATGGATTTATGGTCTACCACTAACCGTAATCCGGAAGGTGCAAGCCTTAGGATGGGGGTCCAGTAAAGGTAGTACTACAAATCCCTCCCGCTAGTAACTTGTTTTTATATGTAGCCAATTCATACTATCATAAAACATAATAACAAAACTTCAGATCATACCACAATAAATCCAAGAAACATAAATTTCGAGATACATACCAATATTGCAAATGACCAACCTCCCAACCTTAGAGTCCTCTTTGTCTCCCAGGACTCACCCCCGAGCCGAGATCACCTCCTAAAACAGATCAACCTCGATTTTCTTAGGAGCAGACTTATTTAAGCTCATATTTCCCCCAAAGCATGTTTCTAATTCGCAAGTCCCGAATAGCGGGATGCTTTCTTTCTGTCTAGCCTAGGCTTCCCATTTTGGGATTCTTTAAAGCTGCTTTAAGCTTTTCCTCGGCTTTTCCAGACTTTTTCTTTACCTCTTCCCAACTACTCCTCTTCATTGGGGAAATTTAGATTCCTCCTCAAATCTAAATTAATTTCTTTCAAGGATTTTTTGAAAGATTTTTGGGGATTTGTTGCCTTATCCATCCTCATGGATTTGGCAAGTGATCTCTAATTCTCATCTTGGTCAAAATGCACAATCATTTTATTTATTTCCTCAAATCAAATATGCAATTACATTCACACCATACTTATCCCTTGGGGTCCACCCCCCTTAGGATTTAAAGTTCAAATGTCTAACTTTAAAAATTCAACACACAATTTGGGGGTGTTACATATTCCCCCCCCTACGAAAATAAACACCGTCCTCGGTGTTGTTATTCAACTACTAGAGTTTATTTAAACAAAAACGGATATTTCTCCATCATTTTCGGCTTCCCTTTCCCGGGTAGCTTCTTCGGCGATAAAGTGCTTCCACTCGCACTTTTACTCCGACTACTGTTACGTTTCTCAGTTCAATTTCTTCCCGCTCCAATATTTGAAGCGGTTACGCGAATACTCCCCTTCTGGTTCCACTGTACAACATTCCAATCAACTAGGTGAGAAGCATCATGTACATATCTTTTTAATAATGAAATATGAAACACATCATGCACTCTAACATGGGGTGGTAAGGCGAGCTTGTAAGCCACTAGTCCCACCCTTTCTAAAATTTCAAAAGGCCCACAATATCTAGGTGCAAGTTTTGCACAACTTCCGGCATAAAGTGTGCTCTTTTTGGGTTTGATGCATAAATACACATGATCCCCCCACTTTGAATTCTCGGTGCACTCTTTTCTTATCGGCATAGCTTTTTTCCGGCGATCTTGTGTTGTCTTGATATTTCTTTGTATCTGTTTGACAATTCTTTCCATCTCTTGTAGTGCATCTGGTCCCAACACCGGTTTATCCTCCCAGTTGACTCCAGCTCAAAGGAGTATGACACTTTCTCCCATAAAGTGCCTCAAACGGACTCATCTTAATAGAGGATTGGTAGCTATTATTATAGGCAAACTCAGCTAAATGCGGATACTCTTCCCATTTTGCTTTGGCCTATCCATCACATACATTCTCGAGCATATCCTCTAAAATTTGGTTTGTCCTTTACGTTTGCCCATCGGTTTGAGGATGATAGGCGATACTAAAATTCAGCTTAGTACCCATTCCTGCAAACAATCCTTTCCAAAACGCTGCTGTAAACTTAGCATCCCGATCTAAGACAATCACCTTGGGAACTCCATGAAGCCTTACTATCTCCTTCAAGAAAACATTTGCTACTTGAGTTGTTCAGAAAGTAGATTTCACTTTGGAATAAAGTGGGCGACTTTGGTTAAAGTGTCTACTACTACCATTACGGAATCATGTTGATGTTTGGTTTTAGGTAGTCCCTGTTATAAAATCCATGGAAAGCTGTGTCCCATTTCCATTACGCAATTGGCAAAGGGTTTAGAAGACTTCGTGGATGTTGATGCTCAACTTTGACCAGTTAACATTCCATACACCTACTTAGATACTCTGCCACATCTCTCTTCATTCCCCTGGCGGCAATGACTTCTTTTTCAAGGCGGTTAACGGCTCACGGTATCTTGGATGTCCCTGCATAAGGTCTGTTTGTGATATTCATCCAAAATTTCTCTTTTTAGTGACTCTACATTAGGAACATACAACTCTGTTTTTTGTAATAGAGTAGCCCTTTTTTTATTTTTAGTGAAATCTGTCTTATCCCTTTTACGTAGTTTCACCAAGAGTGCTTCATAGTTGGGATCTTGATTTGCTACTTTTCCCACCAATTCCTCTACCTCCATCCCGGGCACTACTCCCAATGTTGTTTAGATGTTGACAAGCATTCCTACTAAGTGCATACTGCAACTTTATTTTCTTTTCCCTTGATATGCTTTATATCCATATCAAATTCACTTAGAAAGGATAGCCATCTCGGCTTGTCTTGCATTCGAGATCGAGTTTGAGAAAAGAAATATTTGAGACTAATATGATCGGTCATCAATGTGAATTTTTTTCCCAAGAAGATAGTGCCTCCACATTTTCGGAGCATGGATAACAGTACGCAAATTCTAAATCATATGCACTATAATTTCTGTTCATGTATTTTCGGTTTCCCTAGATTCATATGCAATAAGCTGAATTTTTCCCTGCCAATAGAACTCCTCCTAGCCCCTCTCTGCAAGCATCTATACATACCACAAACTCTTTATCGGGATCAACAATTTTTTAGTATAGGGGCTGAAATGAGTTTTTGTTTCAATTGTTTGAAGTCATTTTTGACATTTCTCAGTCCATATGAACTTGACACCCTTTCTTTGTAATGAAGTGATGGGATGTGCTATGGCGAGAATCTTTCCACAAATCTACGATAGTAGCTTTGTTATCCCCATGAATGACCTTATTGTTGAAACATCGGTTGGGACCGACCATTCTTTAATTGCTTTTATCTTTTCGGGATCAAGCTGCAAGGCCTTTTTCGAAATAATATGACCTAAATATTGAATTTTATCCTTGTAAAATTCACATTTCTGAATTTAGCATATAGCTGATTTTCTTTCGAGTTTGCAACACTATCAAGTAGATGTTCCTTGTGTTCTTCTTTGTTTTTGGAGTAGACTAAAATATCATCTATGAACACTAGAACAAACTTATCCAAATACTTATTTAACACACTTGTTCATCGAGGCACATAAATGTGGCGGGGGCATTCGTCAAACCAAAAGGTAGGACTACAAATTCGTAATGCCCATACCTCGTTCGAAATGTTGTTTTGCTAATGTCTTCTTCCTTAATTCTAAGTTTCGGTGATAACCGAGTCCTTAGGTCTATCTTGGAAAAGGCGAAGCTCCTCTCACTTGATCAAAAATATCATCAATTCTAGGAAGTGGATATCTATTCTTAATGGTCAACTTGTTCAGTTGACGATAATCAATGCACATCCTAAAAGTTCCATCCTTATTTTTCACAAATAAGACCGGTGCTCCCCATGGAGACACACTCGGTCTAATGTATCCTTTATCTAATAATTCTTGCAATTGCATCTTCGACTCCATGAGTTCGGGTGGACTCATTCGATAGGGGGCTCGGGGAAACGGGTGTGGCTCCGGCACTAAATCTATAGAAAAGTCAATCTCTTTTTGGGGGGGGAAGATGAGGGATTTCCTTGGGAAAGACTTCCTTAAACTCTCTCGATGGTCGGTATAGCATCCCAGTAACTCTTCCTCAGTTTTCGTTCTATTTCTTCTACATGCACTCCATAGACTTGGTATCCTTTTCTAGCTATTATTTTCAATTGTAAAGGTCGATATTTGTCTTGCATGAAATGGATTTTGGTTTCCCTTTTTAATGTAAAAGGTTTTCCTTCCTCATCCACACAATGCGGGGTTTTATCCCCGAGCGGTTCATCGAAAGCTTTCTTCTTTTCCGGCCAATCCATTCCTATCAGCGAGATCATAAGATCCTAATGGCAATATGTTCAAGTTTATACATTTGGAAAACCATTTAATTGTATTGCTATTTTGGGCAACTTATGTGTGACTTTTCTCTTAGTTCCGAGTGGCCGGTTGTACCAACCATGGCTTTGCTGAAATTTTTCGGGTTTAATTTTACATTTTTCTACAATTCCGGGACTAATATAACTCAAGGAAGTGCCTGGATCAATCAAAACGATAATAGGGTAGGTCAAAAATCTTACCCTCCATTTCCACCATGGTTGCTTGATGTTACTCGCTTGCCAGATTTTCCAAGGCTGCACTGCGATAGTTGGTATATTTCACGCGATGTCATTTACCGTTGTTGCCTCTCGCTCTCTGCTGATCATGTGTATATTTCGATGGGGGCAGTCCCTCACCATATGGGGTTCTCCACAGATCCCCAACATTTCAAAGGTTCCTTCATTACGACTGTCCCTTCCTTTTTTATTGTTCCCTTCTCTCTGGTTTTGAAGCCACTTGGGGCTAGGGCGGTTTGACTTTCTTTTGGTTTATTTAATTTTTTTCATTGATGATCTCTACCAAAATTTCTTAGATATGCTGGTTTTGGTCTTTTACCTTTGAACTCACCCTTGTTCGACCGGCCTCTTCCCCACTGTTCATCTTTACCTTTAAAGCTAGCGATAGCATAGTCTTGCTTTTCTAACGGCTTCATCCATGGTCTTTGGGTTGTCAAACTCTATTTTCTCCTTGTACACGGTAGGTAAGCAATTCAAAAAATCTTTGAACCTTTGCTTTTTCTTCCCTAAGGTAAGGAACATATCTCAGTAAATTTGTAAACTTAGTAACAAACTCATCAATAGTGAGTCATCCTAGTCTAAGTTCATGGATTTCTTTTGCTTTATCGTCATAGTACCTCTCATTCAAGTAGCGATTTTTGAACTTAACCCGAAATCTTCCCAAATGCTTGTCTTTTCATCAATGGCATGCACCATTTTTTGTCTCTTCCCACCCGAGTGTAGCTTTTCCTTGTAAGCGGTACCTGCACTAATCTAGCCTTTAGGTTGCTCTCATATTCATATACTTGGAAATACTTGATCATGTTCGGCAACCAAGCTTCAGGCATCCTCTTCCTTCTCCCCATCATAGGAGGGAGGTTTGATCTTTCGAATTCTCCCCGCAATTCTCTTTTCGTTTATGTTGCTATCTAGCGACATCATCATCATCAGACTCATCCATCTTTCTCTTTCCCGGAACCTTCGCCTTCCCGGGCCATTCAGGGAAGTTAGTTCTCGATGAGCTTTTTCCTCGCTCTTCTTGGCTGATGAAAACATGTCATTCGACTTCTCAATTCAGCCAATTCTCGTTGTAGCATCAGTGCAACATAGCCATTCACCAGGGGCATTGGGATGCGGAGTAGCAAACTCATCCCGTGAGATCCACATAAATTCCTTCACCTTCAGCCATTTCAACGTATACACTCACAACACGATTAGCAAAAATTTTATAAAAATTTCGAGAAAACAAAATATGAAAAAAAAATCGGTGAGCACAAATTTGACGAGCTCCAATTTGTTGTAAGCGGTGCTCCGATACCATTTGTAACATCTCCAGTTTAGGCTTCGGTTTAGGAACACATTTTCCTGAATTTCCTAATTATCCGAATACTAAGTCCGAGTTTTGATACTTATTTCCATCTATGATGTATTTTCCTCTACCACTTCAATTCCCCTTTTATTTTTAACAACATACCATCCGATTGCACATACAATCCTATTGCCTCTCTTAAGGCCCTTATATACATTCATACCTTATACCCTCTATCTCCCATATAGATCCATACATATACCGATATACACTTATATCAACCACTTATATATAATAAATATCATATATCAATACATATGCGATATACCATTACATTAACCACTTATATATAATAAAGATCATGAGTCAATACATATAACGATATACCATTACATTAACCACTTGTAATAAATATCATATGTGAAATTATATATATATCACATCCATATTTTTCTTTGGATAATGTGATTTTCGAAAGTGCATACCCCAAATTCTTAAACCATATACATATCTCCCATATGTATACGATTATCTTGTTGACGCGAATAGGAGGGGCGCGCTCATACAGTTAAACCATACATACCTTTCCTATATACCGCGCATCTCTCTAATCTTTGGAGTACCGATTACATCTTTCCAAAGCTGGCATTTAGACTTTGGTTAATGTTAGTGGAGAATAAAAATGAATCATCCATTGGTCCGTAGTACATAGTGAATGATCGGTCGAACGCCATATATATGTACACGTGTAGGTTGATCGTATTAGGGTTTCGACTGCTCAACCTCTCGATAAGTGTATATGAAATTTTGAAAATCTTCGTAACCCGGTTTAACCCTCATTGTCATTTGTTATCAAGGTACACTCGTTCGGCTTGGTTTTCGCATTGGCCGCGGCGTTGGCATAAACCTATGAACTCTGGACTCGGCGTTGCCCTTACAACGGACTTGCACGATATCGTTTTCGATTTGAAACCGGCACACCCTACACGTCGTGACCCCATACGCCGAGTACTCCACACTCGTGCGGGTATGGAATTCATGAACCGCCTAACACGGGGGTTCGATTCAGCTATATTGACGTGTGAGTTGAGGTAAGATATTTCAGTTTGGTTTTTGGGTATAGAGGCGACGTCTCCATCGGGCGAGGAAGGTAGCCAGTGGCGGCGTACCTCCACCTTGTCCGGCAAGCACTTGACACCACTTGGTACCCTCCGACGGACGTGCTACATTGGTTCAATCCACCTCGGGATTTCTTGCGCTTTTTCGGTCGGATGAATTTAGGGTTTCAAGTGTGCTCTTAACTAGAGACACTTGGGTCGATCCGTTTACCCGAGACCCTTTTACGTCTTGTTTTTCCTCCTTCGTACATTTTTCTTGTCTCCCTTCGGCTCCTTCGCTAAGATGCGAGGGGAATCACGTGCGGGAAGGTTTAAGGTTTGAGTATCGCGTTACTCCTCTCGTCTTATTTTACCTTACGTCTACATATTCTCCCTTCGTGTCTTTTTTGGATGATACAATATCTAACCATATATTGTTTGTTGCACGAGAGAATGCGAGAGCTCGAGCGTCTCCATACGTTCGGTGGGGCGAGGAGATCACTGCCTTCCTTGGCGCGTTTTGAATCTTTATTCTATACTTATCACTGTTTTTCCATTTCGTTTTGGACATACCCTAGTTATGAAACCGGTGAATGTTTTGGTTTACGAAGTTAGTGTTTACGTGTTTAATACATATTACATGTGACGTACCTTTGTAGGCATTTCCGAAGACTAGTGTCCGAGTGCGGGGTCTTAGGTTGCTCACTGCACCAGATTTGCTCGGTCGACACACGGCCCGCCGTTCAAATCCCTCACACTTCGGAGGTTTTCCACTTTTTCTGTGGATTCGTCAGGCATGTCAGCGAGGGGTGGGATCTTTACCCACCATCAAAAGGTATGCGAGAATCGGATGTGTTACGACTCGTAGGTTTTTTAACGCATCAATAGTTACCATTTAGATTTAATGGCGGTAGTATTTATGAATACTACGAGAAAGGGGATCGCCATGTTATATCGATCATCCCAGGTTCCACAATTTTAATCCTATTGTTTTTATACGGGTAGAATACCTCCCCGGCGTGGATCACGTTGCCCCGGGAGTTTTTAATCATAATACATTTGATATGTAAACCTTGTTGAAGTCGTTTGCATGCGGCTCATACACAACAAGGAGGTCTGTTGTCGGCCGTTACTATGGATGCATTAGTTCACGACTTGGTCACGGTTTATCTACGTATAACGAAGCTCGTCTCTGCAGCGGCCTTGTTCATGGTAGTTTGACGAGAGGATTCGTTTGGGTGACTTACTTTATGCGTTGTCATCATAAATCTCATGAGACCATAACACGGTTGAACCCTATATGATTGGCATAACACTCTTCTCATTTAACACTTTTCTCTGATTTTTCTATTAACATAAGCATTTATGTTATCTCTCGATACTTAGATTTTGTGTTCTTATTTTACTCACATATATATATATATTGCAAGAATAGTGAGGCGAGTTACTTCCGAGCTCTCCGCATCTATATGAAATAGGGAAACGAGACAATTTTTTTCACTCTCATCATTTATATCGTGGTTTTCGTGATAACCTTCCCGCATACATAACATTTGAATGTACGCTTATTTCAATAGTCATAAGAATCATATACGTAATTCGTTATAGCGTGACGACTCGTATGTATATTTTCTCCTTGACATATATGGTTCATACATATATGATTCGTGTTTATATTCCTTGCTTGACATATATACTTCTTATATAAGTATAACTCGGTTACAGCGGGGTTCAAAGCGATAGGTTCGTGTTAGTTTATGATCCTTTTTTTTCATATATACATCATTTTATTAAATGTTTACCCATGTACTCGATAGTTCATCGAGAGATGTTCATTTAGCATGAGTTTTTAATCAATAGCCATATTATTTATTTCAAAGGATAGAGAAATTTAAAAAAAAACAATACACCTTATCATTGTTATGATTGTTATATTAAAGGTTAAAAGTAGATTTAGAACTCATATGGGCATGCAAGATGCTATAAGGGTTATCATGCTCTTATATATTTCCTTTTCCTCATGTATAGATATTTGATAGTGCTTGAGTAGAGTCCTTACTCTAAATTAAATCTTTGGCTATGAGACTTGAGTTAGGGACCAAACGTAGATTTAGAAATGAAATCTATACACTTATAATATTATAGAAATCTTATAAAGTAAAATTTCTCTTTCTCTGCTAGCACAATTTGAAAGGTTATATTCTAATGTTCTTATTTTCTTTCTGTTTTGATTTGTACCATGTACTTTAGTTACTGCTATAATGTTTCTCTAGCATACACATGCGTAGATAATATCCCCCTTATATCTACATGTAACAAAACAATATTAACTTTCTACGTAGAGTCTAAGTAATTCCAGATTTAAACCGACCTTGGTTTAGAGCTTACGGGGGTTTCTACTCTATGGATTTATGGTCTACCACTAACCGAATCTGGAAGGTGCAAGCCTTAGGATGGGCTCTGCAGTAAAGGTAGTACTACAAATCCCTTCTCTAGTAACTTGTGTATATGTAGCCGATTCATACTATCATAAAAACATAATAACAAAACTTCGAGATCATGCCACAATAAATCCAAGAAACAAAAATTTCGAGATACACTACCAATATTGCAAATGACCAACCTCCCAACCTTAGAGTCCTCTTTGTCTCCCAGGGACTCACCCAGAGGCGAGATCACCTCCTAAAAGCAGATCTAACCTCCGATATGCTTAGGAGCAGACTTATTAAGCTCATATTTCCCCAAAGCATGTTTCTAATTACTGACGTCGAGAATAGCGGGATGATTTCTTTCCCTGTTTAGCTTAGGCTTCCCATTTTGGGATTCTTTAAAGTCTGCTTTAAGCTTTTCCTCGACTTTTCCAGACTTTTCTTTACCTCTTCCCAACTACTCCTCTTCATTGGGGAAATTTAGATTCCTCCTCAAATCTAAATTAATTTCTTTCAAGGATTTTTGAAAGATTTTTTTGGGATTTGTTGCCTTATCCATCCTCATGGATTTGACAAGTGATCTCTAATTCTCATCTTGGTCAAAATGCACAATCATTTTTATTTATTTCCTCAAATCAAATATGCAATTACATTCACACCATACTATCCCTTGGGGTCCACCCTTAGGATTTAAAGTTCAAATGTCTAACTTTAAAAATTCAACACACAATTTGGGGGTGTTACACAAAATCCCATGATTTCCTAAACTAAAACCCTAATTTCCCTTCCTAGTGAGCTAGGGTTTAACATGGATTTAGAGACCAATGACCAAAGGAATCATAAGGGACTTACATCATCAGATATGAACTCACAAGATCATAGGATATCATGGATTCACCATTTCTCAAGAAGTCATTTCTAGATGCACGTTGCCTTGCTTTTTGCCAAAAGA
Organism: Pinus albicaulis; assembly: GCA_034641835.2. Taxonomy (NCBI): domain Eukaryota; kingdom Viridiplantae; phylum Streptophyta; class Pinopsida; order Pinales; family Pinaceae; genus Pinus; species Pinus albicaulis. Next base: position 115,303 of record JAXQQM020087233.1, on the reverse strand, counting down.
TTGAAGAACTTGGTTTTAGTGATAGACTTTCAAGTTTTCTTTGCTTATAGTCTAAGGATGGATGAAAGGTAACCATTGTATGGGTTGTGTTTAATATTTAAGTAGAGGCCATATCCATATCCATTGGGATCCAAATCCATGGAGATCTCTGGTTCAAAAGGAGAGACCTAGATATTGAAAATTAAATGCTTTTTAATCCTCTTTACAAAGTTGCTCCAAAGAACATTTTTCCTTTCGGGACACTTTCTCTGATAAATATGACCCTCTCATGAATATGATCATGAAATATTTTACATGTGATGGTAGGTTTTCAAGGATATATCGGTACCATGTTATATTATCGATGCATTTCACCGATATTAAATCTCTTAACCTACCTCACTACCTTTATAGAAGCAGATCGAAATGGCATAAAAAGTACATAGAAAAGGGAAATATCGTTATCCAATATTGTTCCATCATCTCTTGGTGAAAATATTTTTTTCGTTAGCTTACACGAGTCCAACTTGTCTTGGGAGGAATTCATGCATTCAACGTCTCTTTTTCCTACTCGACTCGATCAAGACGATCGAGTCTACGCCATTGACATCACCAAGACAACAAGAAATGGGTTCCATAAGTGAACCCTGCAACAAGATCACCTAGGGCTAATATGAATAAAACATATGCTAGAGAAAAGAGGTTGATATTTTTATCTTGTAAGTGTGGAAAGGAGCTCATCCTACATCACTTGAAAAAGAGACATCATCACGTCGAGCATGAGGCACCATTGAAAGAGGAATAACGAGGACACATTTTGACACCGACATGGAAGACATAGAGGTGCATGAGGAAGACATGTCACCTTAGAAAATAATAAAAGAGAAGTAAGTTAACATTAGGGAGCTTAAGCACAAATTATCAAAGGAAAACTTCATGATTACATTCCTTGACAGGAGAACGAACAGCTACACGTCAAACAAAATTTTCTTAGGAAGACCAAGGAAGATTTGAAGAAGGATGATGACAAAGGTAAATCATTAGTTGATATTGATGAGCTTGAGGATAAAGAATAGCACATCAAACCTGGAGAGTCTAAGAACAAGAGGTCTCAATAGGTGAAAGAGAAAAATTAGAACCATCTCCATAACTAGGTCAAAGAGGACTTTAGATGATTCTGATTGCGAGAAATTGAACAAGATAAGGAATTTTGGCTTGACAAGGTGAGTGTCACTTAGATAAGCTTCTTTAGAATTATAACGAGAACAATAAGCTTGAAAGGCACATGGCCATGCACTATTGCACCGAAACTTGCAGATTTCTCAAATCGGATTAAGAATTTGAAGAAGAAATTGAGGAAAACCCTAATGAGGAAAAAGAAGAAGGACAAAGATTGATTTGTTGGAAGAGGCCTCTCTCATTATTTAACAAAATCATCTTCTAACTCAAGGGGAATGTTTTCACAAGTTTTTGAAGAAATTTTTGAAAAAATATTATGGTTTTATTCTAAAAATAGAAAAAATACGAGGCAATGACGAAAAGAATAGCGCCTTGCACTGTGCTTTTTCCCTCGGGCTCCAAATCACCAAAACTCTACATCCATGGATATATTATGACCTGCATATCTTAGTCTATTTGGTTTTTGTGCACATATCGGGCATTACGGTTGGATAAAATTTCAAAAAACATTGAAAGAAAAACCACTTTCTACCACCTTTTTCACCCGGGCGCAACACATTTGGAGTAACCTTGGGAGAATGCATTTTTTCTTTGTCTTAGAGAGCCAATTTTGTGTGCTTAAGGACTCTATGGATAACTATCTCTTCCTAAGATTCCAATGGTACCTCAGATCAACAGATTGAAGCGTAGGAAGATAGCAAAAAATACCAACTGCAAGATTGTGTTGCACTTTTCCCCTCATGGCACTACGCTTTTCTCACGATGGTCTTGCACTTTCCACTGGAGGTCAAATTTTCGAGTTTCTTCTATTAAATTTGGTTTCTCATGATGTAATTACATGATGTATATGAATGTAGTTTGGTTTTTAATGTGAATTTTATGTAATTATTGGAGGTCATTAATTGTGGATAGGTCAGTCAAAGCTCCTAAAAGGAGAGTTTGTAATAACCCCCCTAGTCTTAGGGTTTGGTACGGGAGAAATTTGTGTAAATTATTCCTATATTGAGGGATTAAACCCACGAGAGAGGGGAAGATGGTTTTGGTCTACATGTATCTAGTTTTAATTCGGATTCAAGGTTGGACATTAGAGAGTAGAAGGCTTGGAGATTTGTGTACATTTTATATTTGGAGAAATACAAGGCGATTCACGACTATTATATAGGGATTCGTGTGGTATGATTTTTTTGAGCGGTGTTTTCCTTCTATAATTTACTTTTATGAATGATTATATCATCTCCTTTTCCACATATTTTCTTTGATGATTTTCCTATAATATTCTAAACAAAAATCTTGAAAGTTTATGCTCATTTTTGGTGAGAATTTCATATTTTTTGTATTCATATTTTGATAAATGAACTCATGATGTCCATGGGAGTCCTTGTTCAATGACGTTGTTGAATATTTCCATGATGTGGGGTGTCAAAATGTCCATTCCCCACTTTAGATATTCTACTTGAAGTTCAACCAAGTCCTTTTCCTTCCTCTGTTTTCAACTTTTTAATTCTGCCTCCACCTCATGTGCACTGCGAAATGCTTTGTAGATGTGTTGATCTTGGGAGGAGGCTCAACCTATAATTATTTTTCATAGATCTTCCTTTCATAGTCAAACCACTTTGATTGGATTTAATATTATTTTCAAATTTCTTCTTCCTTGGTTGAAGTTCTCCAAAAAACGTTTTGGGTTATTCTTGCCTAGATATATCATCTCTTCCCTGATCTTGTTCTCGCATGAACTCACATTTTTTTCTTTTTTAAAATCTCCTTATATAACTTAACATACATATTTCCCTCTCCTTCCTTTTTCAAGGTTCTCACTTTCTATTTTGCATTCCTCATCAAACACACACATTTATAGGAAAACAATTTGATTTTGATTTCCTATTTTTCTCTCTTTTGCATTTCTCAAATTGGCAACACGAGGTAAGCTCTCACCGCCTCCACAATTAGGTCTACCACCTTCAGATGTATGCAGATATTTAATCATGTGCCTAATTTTGGTAGTGATTAAAAAATTTGCGAAATTAAAAGAAAAGAAGTGTGTGTTGAGTCTTTTAAGCATTTCTATAGTGTTGGATATATCTTAAAAATATCGTAGGCCAAACTATCTTTTTTAATATCATTTTTATTATATTATGATAATGACAATAATTATTATCTTTTATTACACAATTAAAAAAATATATTTTTTGAATTGTTAATATATATATATGATAATGAATTTATAAAAAAATAATATATTAATTTTTTTTAAATAATTAATTTAAAAAAAATTGAAATAAAATTTAACTTTTAATTAAAAAAATATATATTTTTTCCATCATCCATATTCATATTGATTTAATAATTTAAATATTTATAATATAAAATTATAAATGATATATTTAATTATTCCACGATTAACTTGAAATAATTATTTTATATAATTATTTAATATTAATTTTTTAAATTCGGTTTCACAACTCTAGTTTACGAGTTACTATATTTTTCAAGTGTATTATTTGTAAGTGGAACAGCGTTTTTCAATGTCCATGTTATGACTAGCATTAGATTTGTATAATATTTTCAAGTGAATTGACAAGTTAATATTTTGATTAGTTATTTTGAAAAGTGACTACATGTTTATAATATATAATGTTTATAATATATAATAATATATATATATATATATATATATATATATATATATATATATATATATATAATAATAATAATAATAATAATAATAATAATAATGATGATGATGATGATGATGATGTGAATATATAATTTTTTATAAATATTAATATAATTATTAGAATATAAAATTAAGAAAATGGTTATCGATGTTTTAATGTCACATTGTAACAAATATTTTCTCAATATGAAAGTTAATCATGCTCAATCATGTTCAACCACGGTCCAACATTGCTTTGTGACAAATATTGTCTCAAGTCCAAAGTCGGAATGTGAAAAATATTATCTAAATATGAAAATCAACCATGTTCAACCATGATCAACAACGTTCCAATGTTTCTTTGTGACAAATATTGCCTCAATATGAAAATGAACCATGGTCAACCAAAATCAAGCATGTTTATTTTAGGTTTTATAATATTTTTCTTAGGGTTTATATACATTTACGTTTTATAATAGAAATCCCTTTGGTTTAATATTATATCCTTGGGTTTAGAATAATCCCTAAGTTTTATTATTCCCTTGGGTTTATAATATCTAATCTGATTGGGTTTATTAATCAAATAGTTCATATTCTAGGGTATACTATTGTTCATAGGGTTTATAATTTTAATCCTAGGGTTTAATATAGATCCCTTGGGTTTATAATCATGGTCATCCATGGTCAACAATGGTCCAATGTCACAATGTGCCAAATATTGTCTCAATATGAAAATGAACAATCGTCAACGATGGTCAACTGTGATCCAACATCGCATTATGACAAATATCGTCTCAGTATTAAAATCAATGATGGTAATCCATAGTCAACCATGCTTACTTTAGGGTTGATAATATTTATCTTATGGTTTTTATACCTTGGGTTTATAATATTTATCCCTTGGGTTTAATATCACCCCCGTGGATCTATAATATCAATCCCTTAGGTTTAATAATCTAAGGTTCATATTCCAAGGGTATAATATTATTAATAGGGTTTATAATATTAATATTTGATTTTAATAAAAATCCATTGGGTTTATAATCATGGTCAACCAAATTGTATCTTGTTCCAACATTACATTATCTCAACCATAGTCATCCATGGTCAACCATTGTCCAATTTCACATTGTGACAGTGATTTTCTAAATATGGAGACCAACCATCATCAACAATGGTCAGTCAAACATTGCATTGTGATAAAGGTTGTCTCAATATTAAAATATTTCATGGTAAACCATAGTCAAATGTCGCATTGTGACAAACATTGTATCAATAGGAAAATCAATCGTGGCCAACCATGATCAACCATCTTTATTTTAGATTTTACAGTATTTATATTAGGGTTTATATACCTTGGGTTTATAATATTTATCCCAAACGAGTTTAATATTATTCCCTTGGGTTTATAATCCGTTGATTTTTTAGTATTAATCCCTTGGGTTTATTATTCCCTTGGGCTTGTAATATTTATCTTAGGATTTATCTTAGGTTTATTTTCAGTCACAATATTAGTGTTAGTATTATTTAATTATTTGATTATTTATTTTTTAGTATTATTATTATTTATTATTATGCAATTATTTAAGTAATTATTTTTATTAATTGATTTTCATTTTTATTAATTTATAACAACAACAACAACAATAATAATAGTAATAATAATAATTTTATTCTAACAGTCTTTTTTGGAAATATTATTTTATTATTATATATATGTCAATGGTTTGTGTGGTAGAAACAAATGAAGCTTTCATCATATATAAACCCCATTTAATTAATTAAATGTGGTTGTGCTAATATTTAGTTGTACAAGGTTCCAGGTTACCACTCTAATACAATATTAGATTAAAAAATATTTTGATATATTAATAATGAATACAAAGTAAACACACACACACACACACAAATATATATATATATATATATATATATATATATATATATATATATTTATATATATATAATATAATTTTATAAATAATTAAACTTAGAAACACGTGACTTTTATAAGCCCTAAATATTGTCTCATTTATATAATATTCATTGACCCTAAATCTTTCATATCATATTTTATATTTTCTTAATCATTAACATAATCGTTAATATTCATAATACATATAATATTTACCAACTTCATATCAACCTCTCATATTTATAATGCATTCCCCCAAATTATGTGACATGAATAATTATTTTCATTGATCCATATAGTTCATTTAACCCTAGTCTCTAATATATATAATCCCTGTCAAACCCTAATAATTATATTCTTGGATATATCTTCTAGACATCATTACTCATTACTATTTATTTGTTACCCTTCAGGCTTTCCACTGTTTATAAAAACCATATACATATATCCCTTAACCTATATAAATCATAGACCTTATGATAGTTAACACATAGGAATCCTAATATCTAATACATGTAATTTCTACCTCCTATGGCTAGTAACCTAGTTAACACATTTCAACACTAATTGTTATAACAAGTATCACCCATAATCCACTTATCTATAAAATTAAACAGAGAACCCATAACCCCTAGTTGTGATAACATATATCACACGTAACCACTGTCTCCTAAAACATATATAGCTTATAAATTTTATCTTCTAAAACCTTAACTATAACCAGATCACAATAGCCACTTATTTTTAACTCTAGACTTCTATCTTCCATGTCCTAGAACATACAACTATATTAATCCTTTAACACATCATTGTTAAAATATATAATATATTATACCTAACACATATAAATATATACTTATAAGATTCAAACTTTATTACATGAAACACCCAGCTTTCATAGCATGATAACCATTATCATTAACTATATTTTTGAGTTTATCCTTTACTGGTAACACTTACATCCCCTCACACCTAATCCACATATAATGTTCACCCATTCAACATATCATCCTAATATTTTTATTGTATTATTCTATAATAATATATCCCATAAAAACCATTACACGTCACACCTAATTCCTAATCTGCAATGCATTTAACTTGATGAATCCAAAACCACTATTAGCCCCACTATAAATGATAAAAATCATAATACCTAATTCCTATATTTTCCAATATTTATTATCCCTTAAGCCTCATCATATATAACCCTTAATCTATATGACTGATAAGATTCATAACACCCAACCCCTTTTAATCCACTTAACCCATAAATATTACAACCACTTACCATATAATCACTAATTCTTATAGCCACTATTATTTATAACATCTAATATAAAATATATCCCTTCAACGTATGAATTTGTGACATATCTAACACATCCAACATGGGTATTTTATCATATTAATCCTTAAATTGTATAATTTATTGCCTCCTAAAGCTATATCCCTAAGCACTATAATTAGTAATTTTCCATAACACATATCACCCATGTAGTACCCAATATCTAAAACATATAGCTTGTATCAAAGCCCAACACATTTAACCTCCAATACGACCCCTAACACTTAGTGATACTATCAACCCCCAAAAACTATAACCTCTAATTCAGCCTTGATAAACACTTACAATTTGTAACATGTATAACCTCAAATATTTATCAATGTTTATCACTAACACTTCAACCCTCTAACTCATGGTATAAAATTCCTACTAACTCTAGCACATTATGCATATAAACTATTGAACCATGTCAAAATCATGAAGTAGAGTTGTGATCTATAAGAGCCCATATATGATACTAATCAACCATCAATCCTTAGCCTTACATTTTATATCTCCTTTCCCATAATATATAGCTATTAACTTCTATAACACATATAAAATTTACCCATCTCATATCAACCTTTAGCATTTTTTATCCTTTACCGACCCAAGAATATAATAAAAACAACTATAATAACTTTCCCCTAACTCATATAGCCCTTGAAATTATTGACCTATAAGCCATATAACTTGTATTGATTCCTAACACCTATAAAATCTAATGTAACCTCTAAGATATATAACCACATCAAATCCTAACAATCATAAACCATTATATATATCGTTTCTAACCATGATTACTCCTTCTTCCTAACTCTTTAATCATATAAATCTTAGAAAAAACCTTTCAAGAATATCCCTTAACCTCTACAACTCATAAATCATATAATACTTTATACATGACTCCTCATAACTAATATATATGATCTCTAAGCTCCATCTCTGCTAACCCCATTAACCCTACAACCACTAGTCATCATAACCATTATCGCCCATAACCCATGCACTCTTAATATAATCCATGTAGCCCCTAATCTACAATTGTGATAACATATATCCCCTAAAACATCTAATATGATAACTAACTCCCAAATATTATAGCTATAAGATTTAACAGCATCGTTAGATTTTGTAACACCCTTCTCCCATATTTACCAAGATAATCGGTTCACTGAAGTAAACATGTGACAAGAGGCTACTATGATGTGTTTCAAATCCCCATGTAAAGTTAAATAAGTGGAACCAACATCATGAAACCAAACTAACCTTCCACACATGCTGAAATACCTTTGGGAGCCAACCAACCCTTCTAAGTGACCAACCCCTGAAGCAACTTGAAATTTCACTAACCTAGACCCTCAGTTGCTCCCATGACAAGAAATGCATGCGACTGAGGCCTTTTAGTCACTCCCACAACAAGGCATGCTAGATACAGTGCAATTTTCTAGTAAATATATGCTAGTGACCCTAGATTATGTGCCACTTTTTTCATGGCCAAGACTCACGCCACTACCCAGAACTTCAAGAAACCTTTAGAAATGAATAATAAGAGAAGAAAAAAATACTAATGTAATCACTTGTATAGGTAATTCATCTTACCCCTACTATACATGGCAACGATTTTGTCAAACATGTGGCAAATATGTAATTTGGAGGTCATAAAAAAACAATGAGAATAAGGGTCTCATACTTATCTAATATTAGTAAAGAAGAATTGTTGACATAACACAATAGCTGCATTATCATCTATTAGGTAATACATTCATTTTACATTCATTTTCTAAAAAAAACTTTATAAGATCCATATATAAATTGTGTCATAAAACATACTCATAACCAACATAACTAATAAGGATATAACAACCATAAAATACACATATAAGCCAATACATTTACACATGAAATACCAAGGAGAAGAAGCTCTGATTAATTAATAGAAAAGCCAACCAATTTTTGACTTCCACTAACCACCCAAAAATATATTGGTTGAACCAAATTTTTGTTTCAACCCGATCATGAGAAGAAGGCCAAGCCAATATTCGCGGGTGAGGCTAATTTTCCATCGTTTTTCCAAAAAAAAGATTCGTCATTTTCCATTTTTTTATAAAAATGATTCGCCCAAATTTTACAATATAAAATTATTTTACATTAAAAATCGCCAACGTTATATAGAAAATATATATAATATCATTATAAATTTGAATAATTTTACAAATACATCAATAAACATTTTATAGTTTGCATATCAAAGGGACTGCGAAATTATTAATTTTTTAAACTGCAACATAATTTTCCATCCTTAAAATTATCCTTGCAACCAATCACCCTCATGCCATATTTCAAGCATGAATGTGGGAATCAAAACTAAACAAAACTAGGTTTCCTCAGGATTTATTGCAATCCCCACAAGATTACTGGTCCCTCAACAAGAATGGATGCCACGAGATTTCTCCACCTACATGGTGAGGAATTTTCCTCCCTCTTAGAGTCTAGGATTTATCTTATATCCTTCCATTCACAATGCAAGGATTCCTAGGCCTATTTGAGACTCCACCCTCCAGGATTTACCATATATCATTCCATAAACTTGTCAAGAATTCCTAGGCTTAATCGAGGACACACACACTGATTTTTTTCAAGATATCCCACCATTCACTGGTCGAGGATTCCTAAGCCTACGAGGGAACACAAAATATAGTGTTACTGCAATCCCACCTTCACTGGTCTAGTGATTCCTACGCCTATTGTTCTTTATCTTAGATACCATATCACTCAATTTTCAAATGATTCACCAATCCATCTCAACCAAATACAAGAGAACTCATCACACCATGGCTGTCTAGAAATGGCAAGGAAATTTTGAACACCACTATCACACTTGGAAAATCCCATGTCATTGACAATAAGAGAACCGAATACACACATGAATGTACCATGCATGAAAATCGAAGCCTACAAATAATCCCACTGTAGTGGCTTGATATTTTCCTTATTTTCTTGATATTTTATTTCCTTTGCCTTCCTGGTCCTTCCTTTACTTTCCTTGATCAAATGCTAAAGTTTCCCAAGAAAACTATAAGCTTCCAAGAGTGTGAGAGAGAGATAATAGAGAGAGAGCACCAAAAATGAACTAACAAAAGGTACCAATTGATCCTCAAAAGAATTTTTATTAAATAGGCCTCTATTTTCTTCAATTTTCAATTATTTTCCATCATTTTCCTCCGCACATGCAACCTATGGACTTTCACCTTCATTTTCTCCTAATTTCCATTATTCTTCATAAATAAATTGCCAAAAATGTAATTTTTCCTTTCCAAAGCCTTTTCCATTTCTTTTTCCAATTTCATTAGCCATAATAAACCAAATGAACACCCACACTAGGATGTTTTATCCAACATTTAGCTTGCAATACATGTCACATCACCTTGGTTATTATTTTTCCTTCATTAAATTTATTTACATGAATTTTTACCACGGTTCTTATAGTTATAACTTGGCCATAATAATCCTTTACCTAAATCCTTAGTCCTAGGACATATAAATATTTTTGGGACGCTGAAATATCACCTTTATCACCATTATAAAGGGCCCATTTTTAGTCATTTTAACGCACTTCTTTGCCTATCTATTACCATCTCATTGTGTTTCTTCATTATTGTGCCATATTACGATTACATGGAAAAGTAGTTAATTATGATTATTTTCCTTTATTTTTGGTGAATTTGAAATGATTATTGTTTTTTTTTGTTGATGATGGTTTTCCTATAACTCTTATGGTGGTTATTATGTAGTAACAATAATAACTTCCTAGGTTAGCATACTTATGCAGGTCGAGGAGAAATTATGGAAAATGGGTTTCGTTCGTAGGGATGTTGACAGGATTTATGTTATCTAAGTCATACCTAGGTCAAATCCATTAGACTCTAGCTCATGATATATAGGTCAAAATACTCATGCTAGGAGTAATCAAGTGACTAAATTCAAACTTTATTTGTGGACAAATGAAGATGAATCTACAAAATAGGTGACATGGGCTTTCCTCAAAACATCCCCTATTAAGTAAATCATAAGAGGTTTCTGGAAAATGTTCATGCATAGGGTGATACATGAATTTCCTTTAGGAACATATTTTTTGCTACGACCATTGACCGACTTCGACCCAAATAGAAAGACTAGTTATCAACTGAAAAAAATACAAGCTATTATAAAATGATTTTATGATATTAATCCTATGTAATCAAATCTCAAGTTGTTTTCTAACCAAAATATTCCAAAAACAAGAAATCACAATATCTCGTAATGTGTCCATAACTATAATAGCCCATATTTGGGGGAATTTGTTCCAATTCTCCCCTTGTCTCATTGTATAAAATATGGATTGCGGATAGGCTGGGAAGGTTAGTTAAGTGAAGTTAGGTTAGGATGGTGAGGCATCATCATTCTCATATTGTGCATATTTTAACTTTATTTCTAATCTAATGCAATCTCTACACTTTTGTGTCTTATCTTTGAGTTCCTACTTTGTGAGATGTTAATCACTAGACCCAAGCTAGGGAGGAAAGGCCCTCCTCCTTAGTAGGGATCATTGTGTCAGTAGAGGTAGTGAAGTTAATTTATTTTTCACTTGTAGGTTATTGTACTTAACGTGTTGTTATTTCAATTCATCACTATTACAGATTGTTGTTGATATACTAATGACATTGTTGGTTAATTTATCTTGCACAATATTTAGTGAACATCATTCGTGTGTCATTATTGATATTCCTAGATTGATCCTTCCTAACTGTTTCTTGATATAGATTTAATTTTATTATGGAAGTGTGATTTTATTTCCAACATTGTGACTAGTGAGTTATATTTATGCAAGCGAGTGTTCGATAGTGTGGTTTCTGTGTGATTTACATTCTTTCAAGTGTGAAAAGTGGCATCATATTTTGGCTTGATTGTGTGTCGATTCTTGTAGAATAATGTTTAGAATTATGAATTATCCAATGCTAGTTAAATTTGTTTCCCGCATATACTTCGCACGATCACCTTGAAATATAAATACCTACTTGCATTGGAAATTTATGTGTGAGTAGGATTGGTTTCTCTTCATTAAAATGAAAATTAGTCTCCCCAACATTTTGACGTCATTGTTGGTGAGGTTATTAAGGGTGCAAGAGAATAATTGGAATTTTCCCTTTTCTTAGATGTTGTGTTCATGAGTGTGCTAAATTTGTTCTTGGTTATGAGGTGACAGGGATGTAAGATGAGAGCTAAGAACCTGTGCATCATTACGATATATTGAAGTGGGCTCAACCACATAAAGATTCAAGACACATAAGTAGTATTTACTACAATTAGTTTTGTTTTATTAAATTTCATTCAAAGTAGGAAAATTTGTTTCCCCCCAACATGTTGACTATGTGCTGACATACTATATAAGCTAGTTGTAAAATATTGTTGAGCAAGGAAGAATTGGTGCTTCATGGAATCTCTCAATGAGGAGTATAAAAGTTCCATCAGATTATTCTATTGAGACAAAAATATTATCCAATGGTGAAGCCATAAGGGTCAAAATCAATATTTCACTCGAAAAATTTAAAACTGACATCATTAGCTATTTTTCTTCATAATTGGTTTTTTTGTAGGAAATACAAAAGGAGGTTGAGGTTGAAGAAACACTGCTAACAATTTGCTCCAACTATAGGAAGAAGCACTCCTCAGAGCTTGTCCACTTAAAACTATGAAATTATGTTACATTTATGGGCAGGATCACTAAAAAAATAATTATCCATGGCTTCGAGGACTAGAATATGTTTTTAAGGAATTATGTGAGGATACAAAGAATCCATGACAATATCGACAATCAGGTATAGCGCAAGAACCTTCATGATATTTTAATATATGGACTAACATTTATAATCCTCAACAAATTCCTTAGAAAATTCAGAATCCTACTATTCCATGGAAAATTCCTAGTCCTCCTCCAATTCAATACCACACACTATGGTTGTAGTGGCCCTCTCCTCTGAGTTAAATATTTTTGTGCCCCCAAGGGTGGTTTGAAGCTTCCTTTCTAGGGAATTTTCCCATCCAAAATCAACTACCTATGCAACAACATTAGTTGCAACTCTCGTCTAATGCGCCTCCTCTATGATCTCATCCACCTATGCAATCTAAGCCAAATTGAAAAAAGAAGTTTGCACAGCAAGTCACAATACTTGTCTTTCCCACTTACTTCCCCATTGAATGTAATAAAATATATTTTAGATTAGGGGGAGTATCTATTTCAAAAAAATTTCATGTAAGACCCCACCCCACATTTACCTGCTTTTACAAGCTCACTAGGGTAAGCATGAGTTGTGAGTTACATTGTATGACCAACCCTCCAAGATTCTATTATAGAAATTGGACCTACTTACTAGGTTGTTAAATACTTCCTACAACACTCATGGACACGTAAGCACACCATTAGCAACCTGATTCCACTGGTAACATTTTCCCTAAGTCTAGGCCAAGTGTCAAGGTAAGAATGAGTGCAGAGATGTTTCTGCGTGGCTAGCCTGTCATCACCTAATCATCAACCAGGTGTCCTCTATCACATGGAAGATAACGCAAACATGGCATGTTGCCCAACTGTTTTGCAGCATAACATATGTTAATTTCTCCTATTTCATTAGTAATTCAAGGATTTATAAGATTATGAATAGAGTCATAGCAGAAAATTTTATTTTCTAGGAGAGTAAAAAAATGGATATAAGTAGTTTTTACTATTTTTACTTAAAGATACAAAGATTTTGTTTTAGATTTATTTGTATAATTTTGTTGAGAAAACAAATTGATGGCTAAATATGCCTAATTTGATCCATTTTGAATGGATACATGGTCAACGAACCTAGTCATGAGGTTTTTAGGATGTAAATTGAATTTAAACCCACAAGGGACATGGAAGAAAGGTTTGGTCAGTGTGTGGAGAAAATAATCAATTTTGTACTCATTATAATTTTCAGTGAAATACAAGGAAGGTTGGTTTTAGTAGCAAGGATTCATGTCACAGTCTTTGTTGGTAATTTGTTTCCTCATGTGTTGAATTTATTTTTCTATTTTTTCATGCTATTTAGACATATCTCATGTTTGTTTTAACTATTAATTGCTTTAGAATTCAGATGGTTGTGGTCTGCATCTTTTTAAGCAAGAAATTTATGTATCTCTTTTGAGTCCTTCTTCACCCTAGAATGAATTTATATCAAGATATCAACATCATGTCTAACTTTCCCTTTTTTAGATATAACCATCGTTTCCATTTTTCATTGAAGATTATCCCTAAGGTGAATCCATGCCCAGTAATTTCCTACAACTACACCAACTCAATAAAATAAATGTGTTCTCTTGATTAACATAACTAGCTTAATATATTTTTGAGTCAACCAATTCATTTATTGAGAACCTTGAGAGAGATATCCCTCTCCAAGGCTAATATGGCTAGAGATTAACTTAACATTTTTTTTGGTTACCCTTGTAGCTCTTTTCTCAGCTTAAAGGGATTTGTGAAGTGCTAACAAGTCAAATCATTGAGTTTGGGTCAAAGATCTATGTCATTATATTCTCCTCGAAAATATGTTTATGTTATCTGTGGCACACCATGAGAGATCTCTTGGTTTGAGATATATTCACAATTGAAGTTGGTGACCCCAATTTCTAGGCTAAAACTACAAGGGGTAGTGATATGACACCTCCTTTTATGGTCATTAATATATGAATTTTTTTATCACCATAATATCACCATGTATAAGTTACATAACTCAAAGAACGAAATACAATAAACCAATCATTGATTTCACAATCTTCATATGAACATATTCAGTAAGCTAATCATTGAATTCAAATTTTAGTTGAGCTTAAGGCAAAGAACATTATAAAAATATATATAATAATAATAAAGGTAATTGAGTAAATTAATATTATTAATAATATCTAGTCTCCTCCATCATTAGGAAACAATAATTCTACAATCCTATTCTATACATCATAAAAATTAGCACAAATTCTCCTTAGGGAATAAGAAAAACTGTTCATAGAACTTATTAAATAAATTAACATATTAAAGAAATTAACAATTTGTACGTTTCTGTGGTCTAGATTTTGTGATTGAGGTTTCAAAATGTCCATAGTCTCCAATTTTTAGTGTATGTTTCAAGTCTTGTTCTAAACTCGAAACATAGTCTAAAATATGGAGACTGTGGACATTTTGAAGCCTCTATCACAAAACATTAATAAATTTCTTACGACTAAAGATTCCTCCAAAGTCTACCATAAATGGATCCCCCTAATAGCCCTACCTTACACTATAAAAGGAACCTCATCTAACTGTCAAAGATACATCAAACTCAAAAAATCTCTTGATCTAAAATTTCCGGTGGTCTTAGGCAGATTATCTGAGGAAAGGTTTCGGCCTTCCCGAAGTATCTAGGGAAGTGAAATACATGGTCAAACTTGTGTGGATTGAGCTCAAAAAACCTTCCTTCTAATAAAAATTCAAAGGTGTGTTTTCTATGACTTAATTATGTTTTCTTGACTTTTGAAATAGCAAAAAACCCATCATCTAAAGTTTCAAATTCTTATGATCTTTGATGTTATTTTGTTAATCTTCGCTTGCATTTATGATATGGATTTAGCCTTTAACTTCAAAATTCTGAAGATATAAACCCTAAACTCATTGTCCATCACTGAATTTTCAATCCATTCATTCTTTTTTTGAAATAAATTTAGAAGTATTATAAATAAGGTTGATCAAGAACTAGTCATATGTGACAAAATTAGTCAAGAACATGAAAAATGTTGTGAGAATGCTTGAAGTATTGACGTAAAAGGACATATAGATTAATTCATAGTCTATTCATCCACTCTAATATGAAAAAAATATGAAAAACATTAGCAGGGAGGTTTTTTTATACATATTTACATTTATTTTTCTTCTCTAAGAGATATCTATTGTACTAAGAAAGTTTTAGAAAAAAAAAATATAGACATTCAGTTAGGTTCTTTGAATTAAAATTTTGTTAGATGAAAGTTTCTTTACAGTCATATCATTACCTTAGCATTTGTCGCAGTCTCTAAACATATACAATTTTGTACTCCTATACATTGACTTATGGGATGTTGCAAACTTAAAGTTGTATTTCACTATAAAGTGGGCTTGTTTTTTAGTGTATATATATATATATCTGTGTGTGTGTGTGTGTGTGAAAAAAACTCTACAAAATGGTGGCATAACCTTATCTGGAAGTGATTCTTAACCATACAGTGAATTTTGAAGTTGAGACTAAGTGAAAATTCAAGTTATGTACAACAATACTGAAGACAGGAATGTTAATAAGACTATGACATGGGCATTGATGTGAGAGTAATTCTTTATGTGACTTAACCTGAAATAATTGAATCACACATATCAATATGTTTACTGATACATCAATAACATTCCATGACCTCAAAATATGATATCTAGTAAGTACCTCTGATAGTGACATTTGTTATGCTTGACTTGAAAAGAATTAATGACAAAGATATGAAAAAAGAATTTGACAAACAAGTCATAAAGTGACTTGACAAGAGTGATTGACTTATTGTGATAGTAACCTATTAGAAGTAGCTTGAATACATGGAAATTTATTTAACATGACAATTGACATCTTCAGTTTAACTTGAAATTCACTATTATGACCCTTAGACTCGATACCTATAAATGACCTAGTAACTTAAAAAACTGACCTGACTTGACATTGTACATGCAAAATGATGGTTGAATGACATAACAACTTATACATATGTTGAATTTGAC
This sequence comes from Pinus albicaulis, assembly GCA_034641835.2. Taxonomy (NCBI): domain Eukaryota; kingdom Viridiplantae; phylum Streptophyta; class Pinopsida; order Pinales; family Pinaceae; genus Pinus; species Pinus albicaulis. Next base: position 98,424 of record JAXQQM020087233.1, on the reverse strand, counting down.
AAGTATAACCTTGAGTTGACAATGATGATGATAACCTAGGATAACTTGAGTAACATAATTATGACCTTACAAGGTAACATGTTTCCAAGGATACATCACCTTCTTTCCTATCTTATTGAAGTAACAATGGATAACAATGTGTGAGGAGTGCTTAACAGTGAAGGAACATATTCTAGTAGCTCTTCGTGGGAAAATATTGAGAGAAGTGGTAACATGTTATAGGGATGACCTGTTGCATCTAGAATTGTGACATTCTCAGTCACTTGTATTGAACACTTGCAATAGTAAAGTGTGATTGGTTCATTGATACAAAAATATTCTTATGAGCCTATGTCGATTACTCATTCATGAGTAGTGTGGTGACAATATCAGTTTGGGTAGTAACAATGATGTGCAATTCATAGTGACGTGAAATTGATAGTGATATATATTGCGCATTGACAATGGTGTTCAGCTGAATAGTGATAGATTGATGTGTAGAATTATGAAGTTATCAATTTGTGGGAATAATGATCAATGGTTATCAGGATTCAACATTTGTTCCACAAATTTCTTACAACTATTTGACATTGATTCATAGTACAAGGGATCCAATGTGAAAATTGTGAAACGTGATCTACAGACTCTTTTGGGTGATTGGAGTCACCAAGTTGTGGCCTGAGAACACTTCAAGGTGGAAGGGTGGTGCTAGGTAAATTTGTGCCTTACATAGGGCGTTGTGGCATCCATTCATTTGTGGATGATAAACTAACAATGTAGAAAAGAATCATTTACAACAAGAACTGGTTAAGAGAGTGTTGGGGCACTCTTCAGGTTGTGGCTTGGTCTACAGGGATTTGGGGAGTCCTTCTGGTTGCAGCAGGATATTAGGGTTTAGTAGCATCCTATAGGTTGTGGCCTGTGATTTATGGGGTTGAAGCATCCCTCAGGTGTAGCTGAAATATTCATGTAATTGATATTTTTTTAAAGAGAGAAGAAGGAAATTACTAGAGAAGTGTTCGATGGCTTTTGACTCAGAGGGATTTTTCCACCTAAAAATATTTTTTTCCATTGTTTTATATTTTTGTATTATTTTATGGTGTTATATATTGTGGATTATTATTTATAATTATCTAAAGAATAACAATAATAATAAATTAAAATTAACTAATGCTCTAAAAAGGATAAAAAAGTGCTAATTTCTTAGAAATACAGATTCACCCCCTCTCAAAATTTCCAACATAATTCCCCTGCCACATATATGGGACTGATGAATGATACATTCCATCATTATTTTGATAAAATAAAATTGATTTTCGTGGATGAAATTCTGATATATTCCAAGAATGTTGAAGAACACCGAAAATATTTGAGAATGGTATTGCAAAAATTGCGGGAAAACCAACACTATGATAAGTTTAGTAAGTGCGATTTTTATAGAGACCAAATTCACTACTTCAGATATGTCATATATTATGAGGGCATAGTTTTGGACCCTGAGAAAATTAGGACCATCATGGAATGATCTAATCCTAATAATGTGGCTAGAATTCAGTGTTTTATGGGGTTGGCCGGTTACTACTGTCGTTTTATAGAAAGATTCTCTCAATTTGTCTACGCCATAACCTCCTTACAAAAGAAGTGAAATTTTTTTAAGTGGACAATAGAGTGTCAAAAAATCTTTGAACATATGAAACATTTGTTGACCACAACCCTTGTATTAAGGGTAGAAAATCCTGAGAAGGAATTTATTATTTGTACGGTGTACACACAGCAAAGAAGGTGTTGGATGGGTTTTAATGCAAGAAGGAAAATTCATCACTTATGAATCCTGCATGTTGAAATAACATGAACAATGATATTCCTATTATGACTTGGAACTCACAATTTTAGTTCATGTCTTAGTTGTATGGTGGAATTACTTGTTTGGAAAGAAATTTCTCTTCATGATTGATCAAAATAGCTTAATAATTTTCTTTAAACAACCCAAATTAAATGCAAGCCAATGTCGGTGGACCATATTACTAAGTGAATTCAATTTGGACATAAGATGTCTTAAAGGGAAGGAAAATAATGTGGGTGATGCATTAAACCGAAAATTGCATTAGGTATATGAAGTTACTTACAGTTAGTCAAAACCAATTTTTTCCGAAGAAATTAAAGAAGATGCAAATAAGGATCTTGAGTATAGATTCCTATGGAAAGATACCTATCAAGCATGGAGTCTAGGAGAAAAATCTGACTATGGCATAAATGGTGATAATATTTTTACCTTTAGAGGTAGAATATACACCCCTAATCAAACTTCTCTTAAACAACTTATGTTAGATAAATTCCACAGAATTCCATATGCTTCCCACTTATCTGGATTTATGTAGGAACACAATAAAATACAAAAATAGACATAAAAATAGAGATGTAGGAGAAAAAATACTTCTTTTAATTAATATCAAATAACATAAATATGCTTACAGACATAATGAAAATAAACTAGCTAGGGCGTTGGTAGCTTCTCTCTGAGAAGAGATGTGGTAGCTATGGGCCTCCGAACTGTGTTACAATGAGGCTCGAAGGCCTATTTATTTTTTAGAAACAATGGAAACCCTTAAGAATTCAAAAACCTAACCATAACAGATGAAGCGACAAAAATATGGGCCTCGTTTGGTTAAATTGGTAAATCAACTTCCCAAGGACATCACTTTGGCATATGATCTCTGTTTGACGCACTCAATACCTCGATAGAAATATTTATCCAAGGACTACAAATTTTGATTTGAGAAACATAGAAATAAATTCTATGCATTCCTTCTATATTTCTCTTAGTTTTCCCAAAAAATGTCGTTTAGGGCCTCAAAACGGCTCTGGACGTTCATGACCCAAAACTGCTCAAAATAATAAGTTGTGCTGAAACTGAAAAATTGAAAGAAGTGATGTTGGGGGTGCAAATGGAATAGGTGGGTAGCCATGAATATGCACGTGGATCACCCACCCAAGATATCAAAAGTTATTTTATGCAATAAAAAAATATTGCTTTTGGCAAACAATGAGAAAGGGAATGTGCATATCTCAGCTAGAATGCGCAGGTCGCGAAAGTTAAGGAATAACATAAAAACCCTATCGGAGTTGCTCCATGTCACTACCGTATAAAATCTTGCGAAGTGGGGCATGATCATGCTAGAATTTTTTATATGTCTTCCCAAATCTAGGAAACAACATGACTCTATTATGGAAGTTGTCAAAAAATTGAGTAAAAAAACTCATTTATACTGGTAAAATCTACATACAAAACCGTTAAAACCACAAACATTTTCATGAAAGAGATATTTCAGTTACATGGTATACCAAGGGTGGTGAATTCAGATAGGGACATAAAACTTACCTTTGCATTTTGGAAGGACCTTTTTATAGGCTTGGACATAGATTCGGTTTAGTAATGCATACCATCCTGTAATATTCCCAAATGGGAAAATCAGGAATATAGTGCATAAAGATGGGAAAATAGAAAGTGTATCACTATTACATAAAAGCATAGAGACCAATATAGAGCCTTCTTATTCATCATAACAATGGCTTAAAAATGTTAATAATATCAGTGGGCCACAAAGTATGTAACATATGAGATCTCACGAGGCTCTTCGATAAAGAAATCCCTCGAAATGAGGTGCTACTACTATATCAAAATGTCGGAGCATTTGCTACAATGCATTCTTAGGTACATTGCTCACAGGAAAATGAATATACATGTAGATGGCTGATATATGGCTTAAACTATAAAAAAAGATGAAGATATAGGCTCTATCACAACCTCCAACAAAGAACCCAAGTGGGTTTTTAGAAATACCTGCGCAATCTGACAGATATGAACCAAATCCACAGGGCTAAGATTCAACTGCGGCCAATATGGCGCGGAAAATATGTGGCTGATATGATATGAAAAAGAATGCGGCCTCCTCGATGGATCCTCTGGAATGAAATTTCGAGTCCCGCTTCAGCTCTAAAACCTCCTCTCCAAATGGTGTCTTTTAAACGAGCCCTGCAACTCCTCCCTCAAATAACGTAGTCGAGAGCGAAAAGCTATGTTTTGAGGGGCAAATGATCCCGTGGCTAATGCCAAATTCTGGAAATAAGGCTCGAGGGCCTTCTTCCCTACCCTCCCAATGGAAGGAAACCTTCCTCCTTTGAAAAACGGATCCGAAATCCAACTCGATGATATTCACCTCCATTGCTACTGCTTTCTAGCTCATCACATCTCTCAATAGAAACTACGTTGTACCACAAGATTGAAGCTTTGTCCTGATGCCTATATGTGGAATGTATTGCAAATACTCTTCCTTAGAGTTCACTCAAGGAAATGGGTGGGATTCCTTCACAGGAAAACCCCATGCTAAACAAAACTGCAATCTTAGCTAAACATATGAAGAGAGCAACAAGTCCAAATAGACCATAAATATGAAATATCAAATACATAAACATAATGATCCATGGCTGCCATCATCTTCCTTATATAAGTGGTGAGCTTCCTCACCCTTGGCCTTCGATTAAAGGTACTGCTTCCATTCATGGAGTCTCCATCCCAAACTGTGCTATCCCATAATGAATGCCACTCCTCCGTGACAATGCTATTGATTTGGTCAAAGTTGACCTAATCTATGTGCTCCAACCCTTTTCACACAAAAGGGTGCCTTATTAAGTTTCTAAGATGTCCTCCTTTCACATTAGCAGTGGTTTTATTCCTATTAAGCAGATTTATGGGTCTCCATACCCTCTTTTTCATCAAAAAAGGAAGAAAAAATAAAAATTAATATTCCAACTAGCTCATGGCTAATTGGGAATATTATAGTCCTCCCCTCCCAAATGTTGCTTGTACTCAAGCAACTTAAAAGGTGAGTGTTGCAACTCTTCTCCTCCACCATTGGTGACACTTTTGCATGTGATAAGCTCTCCTCATAGCCAAGTTTCTCCCCCGATCCATCCCCTCCATAACATGCTCCTTCCAGGCTCTTATGAGATGCTAATAACTCATCCACAAAGGGAAGGCAAAGATCCCGATATGTGATCAGGGTTTGCCCAATGTTCTCCCTAAAGCATGAAGCATAAGAAACATGGAGAATCTCTCTCTCAAAGGACACATCCAATCCTTCCATCCTCCCCCCATTCATTCCCATTATAATAATAAGAACATCATCAATGTATGGGATAAAAACGAAGTATACATAAACAACCATATGAAATAATGGAGGTGGATCATAGTCCCACATGTGGAACTAGCATAGTATATCTCTTGACTACCTCAGATCATGATATGGTAAGTGGTTTCCCCTCCACTTACTTGCTTCCATAGTCTTCTCACATGATTTGAGAAGGTGAGAGATGTTTGGTGCCTTTGAAGTGCACCTTGAATGGTAAATCATCTCCCTATATCCTCCTAGGGAGTGGCCATGCTCAACATTGTTTATGGCCCAAATTTGGCCATGATGTTTATAATGAATAATGCTCCTACTTGGAGCAATGGCCTACACATATATGGTAAAGGAATGCAAATAATCATAAAGTGAAAATTATGCATATAAACATGATCCTTACCATAAACTATGCTCATATGAATGGAGTGTTCCATAGATAGATCCCCCCTCATTCCCGAAGAGGAAAGAGGTGGTTGTGATAACTCATTCAAAGAGTTATGTATCTCCTCCATCTCCACATAGTCCATGCATCTCTTCAAATGCTAATATATCTCCTTTTCAAAGCCTTCCCAAGTATATCCCTTCATGATGGTATGGTATGCTCTCATGGAATAAGTATGGCTAAAGAGAAAATATTGATGTGCTGCATGTAGTAACTTCTCCTTGATCTTGGATGCTCTAGATAAGAAGATCCTACCATTATAGTAGATGACCTCATCTCTAACTGAATAACCCTCCTCTAATAGCTGGTCATCAAGTATCATACAAGTAAAAAGATCCTTGGAATAATACACCAAGGGCTAGGATTTCCAATATGGATCTATCCTCCATAGTGACGGTGATGATGATCTCTCATGTAGAACATTTGTCATATGGATGACCTCCTCTTTGACATCTCCCATGCCAAATTCACATACTGGGATGCCAATATCCTTCTTATATTGTTCCTCCTATAGCTTCTCATGCTCAAGTAAAGGTTGAAGCTTTTGGAGGTTAGTCTCCCATGGGAAGCTATCACCTGTCCAAAACTTCCTGAGTTTGGCCAAAGAATGCATGAGTGGCCACCATCCTCTACCATGAGTGGAATATTTCTCTACAAGTGAAAACATCTTCTGAGCCTCCAAAGTCATGGAATAGTCACCTTGCACCATTATGGTGCCATCCTCCATCCCTGTATCATCCTCTCTCAATGCAAGATATGGTGTGAGAGTGGGAAATGATGATGTTGGGAGAATGTCTCCCTCCTCCTTGAGTCTACCCAAGACTCTCTATGTTGTACAATGAATTCCCAATGCTCCCACTCCCCGTGGACCTATGAGTGGTGAAAAATGTTCTGAGACATCCCTCATCAACTCCTCATTAGGTGGCCTCCCAAGTGGTTTGCAACAAAATAGGGATGTCCCATGGACCAAATTCATATACGTAACGTATGGGACTGTTAGGTCCTTGCTTCCATTGTGCAAATCCATCCCTGTTTTCTATGTGGAAGTGTTCTAATACTTTGGTACTACTCTCAATGATGCAAGAGTCCCTCCAATTGGAGAAAATGCTCCCTTCTCACCTTCTGGTGGTGGTGGATCATCTCATGCTATTCCAGTGTTGTGACCTCCTTCTAGGTCTTCTTCTTCTTCCACCTCATCATCTGAAAATACCTCTATATAGTGTGCCTTCCCTACTACACAACTATGTTTGGTTGCCCATGATTCTTGGCATGTGAAGCAAAGCTTCCTTCGCCTCAAATCTCTTCGAACATCATCACTAAGAGGTACTTTACTTTGAATCTCCTTTGAAAGAGAAGCCTTCTCATATTTTCCCTTTGATGGAAAAGTGGGCTTTTGCTGAAATGTTTCCTTTGCTCTTGGTAAGGAATCTTGTAGATATCTAGCCCTTTCAATGGCATCTTGAAGGGTAGTGGGGTCGGTAGACTTAACCAACCAATGAAAAGGTTCTACTAACCCATCAATAAACATATACACCGTTCTTGCTGCGATAAATCAGGAACCATAACAGAAAGTTTTAGAAATTCAGATATATAAGTTTTTGGATTATGTGATTGTTTGAGCTTTACTAAACCCATGAAAGGTGCATCCGGGTCTCTTCGATCAAACCTCTCCACCAACCTCCTTATGAAATTTGAATATGTAGTCACATTGGCATGAACCAATGTAGACAAGCCATGAAACCACCAATCATGTGCCTCACCCTCAAGGTCCAGCACTGCTATCTTGATGGCCTCCATCTCTGGTACTTGTTTGAGTTAGACGTAGATGTATAACTTCTCTACCCATGATTTGGTAGAGCATTTACATGACCCATCAAAGTTGGCTAAGAAAAATATGCCCATAGTTTGGTCTAAATCATGATTCTATATAAATCCTCCACCTCTATTGTGATGTCGGGGTCTCCTATTGTCCTTGACCTAAAAAAATTCTTGAAAACTCAAGTGATCCTTGAATCTCTGATATTGAGACTCATACTCCATGAAATAGTCTTCAACATTTTATTGTTCTTCAAACCCTCCATTTCCCACTGCTAAGAATGTAGGCATTGTAGAGCGTTTGGAAACCTACTGCTTCACTGGTTGATCACTCTAGTGATGAGAAATGCTAGAGCCTTCACCATGTAGAAACCCTTTAGGGGATTCCTTATGTCTATCCATCCTCATATCCTTTATTTCTCTAGCAATGTATTTCATAGTTCGAAGAGGAAGCTTTGGATACTCCTTCTCCTCATCTCCTTCTGATAAAGGGGTTTTACCCTTATCTTCCTTATCATATGCATAATCATACTTCTAGTTTCTTCTTTTGAGATACCTCCTCTCTCTATATGTGAGAGGATCTTCTTCTTTTGCTGACATATTGGCTTAAGATGCACATGTTGAGCCAATATTATGCTCTGATACCACTGTAATATTCCGAAATGGGAAAATTAGGACTATAGTGCATAAAGATGGAAATAGCAGTGTAAACATTACATCAAAGCATGAGACCAATATGGATACTTATTATTCATCATAAAAATAGAAAACATGTATAATATAATGGGCCATAAAGTATATAACAAGATACAACAAGCCTCCAATAAAGAAATCCCTCAAGAATGGCGTGCTTCTACTATATCAAAATGTCAAAAGACTGCTATAGCACAGCCTTACGTGCACTACTACAACAAATGAACATGAAAAATATGGATGGATGATATATGCCTCAAAATATACAACAAATGAAGATTTAAGCTCTATACAACCTCCAACAAACAACCCAAGTGGGTTTTCAGAAATACACCAATATACAGGATATGAACCAAAGCCCTAGGGATGAAGATTCACTGCAAAACTGCAGCTTGAAAGATGTGGCTGATCTGATATGACATAGAATTCAGCCTCCTCCAATGGATCCTCTAGTTGAAAGGATAATCCCTTCACTAGAAAACCTCCTCTCCAAATGGTGTACTGAAACCACCCCTACAACTCCTCCCTCAAATAACACAGTCCAAGACATAAACTATGCTGTAGGGGAAAATCATAAAGTGGCTTGATTCCAAATGTTGCAATAAGGCTCAAGGGCCTTCTTCAATATTCTCCCAATTGAAGGAAACCTTCCTCCACTGAAAAACAGATCAAAAATCATCCGAATGTATTCTCCGTTGCTGCAACCTACAACTGAGCACATCTCTCAACAGAAACCATGTTGTACCACAACACTGAAGCTTTGGCTTTGATGCAGATAGCAAATGTGGTAATAGTCTTCATTAAATTCGCTCAAGGAAAAGAGGTGGGATTCGTAGCTAAGAGCACCCTTGTCTTCACTTGAAAAACACTACAATCTTAGCTAGGCGGTGAAGAAGAAACAAGTCTAAACGGACAAATGCGAAATATCAAGTACATAAACATAATGATCCATGGCTGTAAAAATATCTTCCTTATATAAATGGTGAGCTTCCTCATCCTTTGCCCCCTCCATTAAGCACTACTTCCATGCATGGGTCTGCAATCTGTGAGCATTGTCCATAATGAATGGCACTCCTCCATGAAATCGCTGTTGATTTGGTCAAAGTTGACCCAATCTATGTGCTCCAACCCCTTTTCACACACAAGGGTGCTTTGTTAAGCTGCTAAGATGTCCTCCTTTCACATTAGCATCGATTTTGTTCCTATTAAAGAGATTTATGGGTCTTCATACCCTCTTATTCATCAAAAAAGGAAGAAAAAACAAAAATTAATATTCCAACTAGCTCATGGCTAATTGGGAGTATTACACATCTTTAGGGTGATGTGGATATTAAACGAGTTAATAAAGTAATGGAGGATATGTTAATAATGTGTGTAATGTAGCAACAGTAAAAGAGTGGGAGAATACTTCAACTTAAAATTAATTTTATTATAATAATAACTATCATGAGGCATTAGGAATGCACCCTTTGGAAGTGATAAATGGTAAAATATATGAGATACTTGCCAATTGGAACAACCACAAACAAATTAGTGTTAGCACGATAGCCAAGATGGAGCACACGATCGAAAAGTTTGTAAAGTTTGAAAGTTGGCTAAGATAGATAGAAAGTGTATGTAGATAAAAGAAGCCTATAGAGATTTTTTTTATAGGATATCATGTGTATATACGAGTGAAACAAGAAATGAGTACCTTTAGATGGGGTCTTTTTCAAATATAGCACCCCACTATTGTGTATCATTTTAGTTTTTGGAAAGGATTGGGCATATAACATATCGGTCTGTAAATATCCATATATGGGTCCACGATGTGTTCGAGTGTCTCATTGTTAAATAAATATGTGTATGATCCTACATATAATTAAATAGAAAGGTGTACGGAGTAAATATTTAATTTTATTTATTCAAATGTGTAAATGATTGTTATAAAAATATAAGCTAACAACAAGTTATGTATGGCATGAAAACCCAGACCTAACGGATAGTTCCTTGTAGTTCCTCTACGTATTCTTGAGCGGAGAAAAAATCAACGGAAGTGGTTGCACACCAACCATGTTAAAGTGCAATGGAAGAATTTTATCACGGAAGAGGTTGCACTGAAGGCGAAACTAATTTATGGGAAGCATATCCTCGCCTGTTCCAAAGGGCTAAAGTAAACACTAAGGACGATGTTTTAGACGAGGAGGGGAAGATGTAACACCCCATGGATGCAAGTTCTTGAAGAATATTTTATTGTTTTTGTTTAATAAAAGTTTAAAGAACTCTATGATTAAGAGATACTACTTTTTGTTCTTTAAAAAAAATAGATGACATGTTTTGGAAATCATGGGAGAGACCAAACAAGAAAAAATGAATTTTACTAATACCGTTGAGAACAAATAATTACCCATATTTTCTCTCTTCTAGTGATGGAAAATAAATCCTATACGAAGATGGAGAGTACGGGGAGATAATAACAATGAGAGGATAGAGAGAGCTATAGGAAAAATGGGGAAAATGACCTACACGAAGATGTTGTGATGTTGGACAATTTGTTGTCGGAGACAAGGAATTAGAGGTAGAGATAGGACCGGTGGAACCCTTTTGAATAATCCCTAAGTATCATACTGACTGGAATGTGTGGTCTTGATGTTCATAGGGAAGACTACTCAGTGGTTATGTCTTCTTGAACTTTACCGAAGGAGAAAGCTGAGGCTGGACGTCATTTGCGATCTCATGGTTGGGTGGGTTTTTCTATTTAGAGTTGATTTTTCAATGCTTGATTTCCCTATGAGATAACTATGGTGAGTTGTGAGGCTCACGCAGGGACTTGTATATACCAAGTTTTCATAGTATCCTTATCCGATGTTGGGCTTCCTCCATTGATATATAATAGGACTTTGTGTACATTTACATAAGTGTGTGGGTAATTCAATACTCTTACATGGTATCATAGCGGGAAATTCGTTCCTTAGTGATTTTTTTGGGTTCATGCTTTCGTGATCTGATTGAGTGATAATAGATTCTATCTAATTTCTTGGATCATGGGTTTTTGTTGTATTCATGATCATAGAGATGTATTATGTATATCTACAACTTCCCATTATTAATGGTCGGATCCACATATCTCTCGTGTTTTTTTGTTGCAAATCGTTGTAGAGTTATACAACCTATTTTTTGGTCAAATTTTTCATTGATATGGGAATATATAGTTTTCTCTTTCTCAAAACTAAGAATTCCATTGAAGTACGCTAATAGGCAATTTTGGTTTTAATGAAAGATGAAAGGCGTTATGGCAGTGTTCATTTCTGTGTTGAAGAAAGGAATAATTTTGAATTATGGATCATCCTTTGGAATCGATCCGCTGAGTAGAAATATTATGTAATGGAGGTTAAATTAGAGATCAAGAAAACTTATTTTTATTCCTAGATCCAAGCTGCAGGATGAATACTATGAAGCATCAAAGTCTGAGTTCCTTAATTGGTGGTAATCTGGGGTGGTGTTTCTAAACATTCTTGGATATACTTTCAATGAGGCCATCCTTCTAGATTTTCCGACGTGTAGAAAGGTCTCTCCTTCCCTTCCTAAAATTTGGTCAAGCGAAAGAACCTCACGAATATTCCTCCTTTGCATAGAATATCACTTCCAGGTAAATGTATCCCATTCTATTGCAGTAAGCACAAGGTTGCATGTAAGTTGACGTCTTTGTCTCAGGCATCTCACTATTGAATAGTTCAATGCGAATCCAGGAAATTGTTTTCAAATCTACACCTACAGTCTAGAGAATGCCACGTTGGATTGGTAGACCTTTTGGGACCCATAATTTCTTTCTATTGTTGTCTTCAGTACAAATAATTTGTTGGCATGTTAATTGGTTGATTGTGGTCTTATAGTTTTAATTTTCAACACTGTTTTGAGCCACGTTGTGAAACCTTATCTCAATTCTTGTGTTTTCCAAACAACAAGCGTTTAGGTTTGAGAATGCACCTCCTTTTATTGCTCTAATTCGTTTCACCATATTCATCTTCCTCTTCATCGGTGAGAGAAATTCTATTATAACTCATTGAGGTGGATCAGCTTAAACAATTATCTTCCACTGCCATAGACATAGAATTTTCCTCTGTTTCCTCTTGCTGCCTATATGGTACGACCAATAACAATATTCTCATTCCATCAGTGTTCCATAAGTTTAAACATGTTTCCGTATTTTAATTTTACCCTTACTACAATTATTTTAAAAAGGAAAAAAGAACGAAAATCTATTTGGATAGAATTTTTTACTAAGCACAAATTATTGAATGGGTTAAAAATGAGTCTTTGGGCATGTATTTCTAGTATTAAGAGATATTGTATATGATGATCGTTGAAGAATGGCCATATGTCAATTTTTTTTATGTATTTAGTCTCTTTATGGTTGGTGTTTGAAAATGCCTAGTCATGTTAATCTAGCTTGCTTGGCCTTAATTCTATTGCGATTGAAGGAATACATATATTTCTATTGTCATAATTAGTCTTGTTTATCTTTTGTGGCTAGTAGAAACACATTTTTCAACCTTGTGTTTTCAATATGGGTAAAATAATGTAGGATCTTCATGAGAACAAGGAATCGGATGAACTACGTAAAGAAGTGTATAATTGAAGTTAGTTGTAGATTTATTGCAAGAATAAGAGATGCAACTCTTAAAAATAGGTTGAAAACATCCGTATTTGAGAAAAATAACAAGGTTGACCATTTGGAATCAAACATGGGAAAATATTTATAGATTCTTATGATTAATTTCGAAAATATTCGGTCTCCTTGATGGCTTGCGGGATGAAGTTGAGTCTTTCTAAATTAAATTTGAAGAATAAGTTGGAAGAGATAAAAAAATCAACACATTATGGAGATTGAATGTGAAACATGTTCAAGAAACATCGATTTTTGTCCCAATAATTAAATAAAAAATATGTGGTCATTCAAAAGCTACAAGAGTCTAAGAAGCAACTTTAATTGGAAGTTAGTCATCTTCATAAATTTGAGATGGAGACAATTGATGAACCAAGATCTGCTTCTTCGAAACTTGGTGATGTTGATTATTAGAATATTGATGCAAATAACCATGGCTCATTACATGCCTTTGTCACACCTAGCTTTTAAAATCATACTACTTGTATTGGATCCCAATTATTGAGAAAAATGGGATTGCAGGGAAGAAACTTGGAGAAAAATCATTACAGAATTATTTCTCTATTATCCTGTAATGAAGACATCATGATTATATCTTAGATATAAATCCTGCTACACTCTTTGATGCTATCAACATGATTTTAAAGAAAATTATCTAATCAGTATATACATTATATCAAGGAGCATAGGTTGCACATGTATTCATGTCAATGTTATTGTATAAAGTATGAGTACGTAAGGAAACAAACAAACCATCTACACATCCTTAGCATGAGAAATTACCCAAGCATCAACATTATTGGTTAACTAGTAGTCTAGTATTCAGAATTTTTACAAAAGATACATGAGAGAATGAATCATCGACTAGTCTTGAGAATTAAGATCATTTTTTTATGGGTCGATGTTCATTGCATCAATTGAAGCAATTTTTGAAGAATTGATATGGTCATGTTGCATAGGTTGTTCATTGTTGATTCCCATTGTTCACACAGTTGTATTTCAAGGGGGCGGGCGGGAGTTGCGGCAGTAGGTAATGGGATTCTCACTTCTCTCGTGATTATGTTGTAGGGTGGGCTAATTAGATGGTGACAAATATTGTTGTCATTTTTATGTTTCATCATTGTGATGACGTGATGTTAAAATAATTTGAGGGAGTGTTTTTGTATGTTTGTCGACCAAGTTTCCATATTTACATGCCTCATTGGTTGTTTCTTAGTTAATGGTATTGCTTATGTTTGAAGCCTTGTCCTTTTATGACGTCAATTTTCTCTAAAGCTTTCTAGGAGAAGTTGGCAGGTTTTTCCCACCCATGTGCCTACGCAACATTCCTACTTGAGATATTTATTCACCTCATTGAGTTTTCATAGCTCTCATCTTTTAGAGTTTTGGTACTTTGACATTTCATACATCTTCATTTGGATTAGGTTATGTTATTTCCATTCAATGGATCGTTATGGGATCTACAATTTCAGCTCCATGATAATTTGAGCACTAACATATTTCTATTTTGGGGGGGGGGGGTTGGGTTTCTACACATTTTTCTCTATTTCTCCACTTATCGGAGTTTGTACATGGGTAACTCATCAAACTTCCAGTTTATTTGGGAACCATTATTTTTTTTCTTTCTTTATTTATCCCCCATGTTTCGCTTAAGGGGAGTGGTGTTAAAGGTGGGTTTTCCAACACTTCATTTCCCTATGAGCTAAGTATGGTAATTTGTAATCTCATATAGGAACTTGTATTTACCTAGTTACCATAGTTATCTTAGTAGAAGCACTTGGATTCTGCATTTCTATATAATGGAGGCTTTCTATGTCTATTTACATAAACTTGTGAGTAATTCAATACTCTTACAGAGTATCCAATGGGTAGTTTTTTTCACAAATGAACCAAAACTCAAATAAGTACTATTACGGAATGTCTTTAAAGAATTATTTGTTATTTTTTCTAAAAGGGTATTTTTTGGTGTTGAATAATTAGAGAAAAGTTCCTTTAAGAATAATTGTAAATTTCTATATCTTGTATAAATTTCTAAAAAATCATGATTAATAATTCGGTATGTTATGATAATTGTATTATTAACTTGTATAGTTACCCGGGAAAGAAATATTAGTCATAGAATCTAAGGACAAAATTTCAAATTGGAAGGAAAACGAGGTCTTTGGTAGGAAACAAAATAAATGTATGTATAGTTATACGAATGTGTGCAATTAGAATTCTAGGGAAATTATTTTTCTAAAATAAAAATTACTCAAGCAATGACGAGACAAAGACTTCAAAAAATGAAGTTCAAGTTCGGATCTTGTATGGGGAGTGCAAAGAACTAAGGGAATTATTGGTTATAAGTTTTGAATTAACAAGTAGACTCCGGAAACCGAGTTCTAGAATTCCAGGTATAACCTAGCACTAAGCTTTAAGTTTGGAATATATAACAACATGAAAAAGGAAAACCATGGAAAATATATGAAACCAAACCTTCTGTAAATTTGAGGGAATAGGGTTTGTAGTATGGATATTAGTAGAGTTTTTTCCTCATAAATGCTTTCTTTATTTGTAAAAAAATGAAATTTAATGCAAGAAGAAATAGGGGTGAAGCCCAAAATTTAACATTTTTTAGACACAATAAATAGATAAATTTGAGACATAATGAAAACCTATATATATATATATATAGACATATATATAAAACCTCTTGTACATGAAAAACTTCTCTTTTAAATAAATAGAATTCCAAAAAAATAATTGTTCCATGTTACATAACCCATTGGAAGCCCAGAAAGATATCGCTAATATTCATATAGTCACACTTGGCAACATTCAGGGCCATTGTTCGATGTCAAAGAAAAGTAAATTACATGCAGATATAGGAGAAAATTAACCCAATTTTAGGTAAACCATCAACCGAGATACCTCGGTCGTGCCAATATTGATAAGGAAATGCTACATAAATCTCGTAGAATCATCGCTAAAGTAACACCCTCTGACACAAAAAATTTATTTACAAATTAATCCTCCATATAACTCAAACCATGACCTCTTGACATGAGGATTTTGAGAGAGAGAATATTGGAGTTGGGAGTTGTAATAACGTGCATTAGTGGTTCAATTTCAATAAAAACTAAAGGAGGCACCCAACTGCAATGAGAAGGTTGAACCAACTCAAGAAAAAAAAACAACACCACTCCACAACCAATATGCATTTGACATAGTTAGTTAAGGGTTCAAAATCCGAAAAGGTAAATAGACAACAATTTCAATAAATGTGGTAAGGCTTACTTGGGGTTATAATAAACCTGGAGTCGTAACCTACAATTGAAAGAAATTCTTTCAACAATTTGAGATTTAAAGCCAATGAACGGAGAAGGTCATTATTCCCATAGCAGTATTTTTACCTACCTTAGTGCTTGAGTCCTCTATCCTTTTTGGGTTGAAAATAATTCCATTCTCTGAAGAACCAACAGGAACCCGTATAAATTGCTGTATGTGAGTGTATCAGAGAAATAAATAATGAAGCAATTCCATAACCCACATCATAATAAACTGTAGCAGAAGGTTGGATGAAGAGGTTTTCTCAATGAAAATATTGGAATAAACCTAACAACCTCAACGCCACAGACGCTAAAACCTAACCTCGATCGACGAAACGATGGACGGATCTAAGTCTGGGGGGGTGATTTCATTATCGCAATTATGCAATGATCAATCACCATCAGATCAAGAAGTCTCGGTAGGTGGACCGATTAGGAAGGAACCAGGTGTCAGAGCAAGATAGTGTGTTTAATGCACTAGACCATAAATATTTGAACTAGATTCATTGAATATGGTATCCACTCAAATAATGAATGGTAATGTCTGCAAGTCTGATGTGGAAGCTGAGGATTTCTCAGACAATTTCAAATCCATCCTCGTCCATTTAAAAAAAAATCAAACAATTTTCATTTTAAATACCATTATATGTTTAGTCCTTTCCCTTAGATGGTTTGTGCTTCCATGGTAAGATGGGAGTATAATTTATATGATTAAAAATAAATTTTTTTGGATAGTTAACCCATAATACCCTAAAATTAATCCAAGTGTAACCTAGGAAATGTGATGGGTTATATTTTTTTTATGTTACTTTACATGTGCTGATATATGGAAAATTATATATGTGTGTTTTGAAGTTATGATAAAGATGTAATCCATTCAATTTTATATAAAATTTATATGCAAAATTTAAAAAAATAATAATAAATTTAATATGTTATATGTTGTGGTCCTGTGATTTGGCAGATTGGCATACCAAATGACAAGGCAACATGGAACCAATCTTTAGAGTTCTAGGACATAGCCTTCCTAGACTCAAAGAGGGATATCTCAGGTTATTTTGCAAAGGATGTGTGCTTGTTTGCTTTTAAGGGTTGATTTTAGGCTAGTTATTAAGTGCAAGGTTTCTTTGATTGTTTTGGTTGGACATAATTATCAAAGAGAATAGATAGAATGGGAAATCTCTAAGTTATTGGGCAATGGAGTCATATGGAAGTCATGATAAGTTCATAAAAGGATTGGGGAGTATCATAGGGAAAATCTAACTTGGCCAGTGGATCTTCAAAGTCTAAAGGATCATGAGGTGAGCATTAAGGGTGAGAATGGAGATAGGACAAAGAGCAATTAAGAATTCTTTATCATGTACTCTAAAAAAAAAACATATTTCAAGGTATTTGTTTTGAAGCAAGCCAAGGGACAGGGCAAACCATAAACTTCTTTGGACAGAATTTTAATAAGAAAACCTTTCAGATAACAATCCAGCAATCAAAGACTACTTTCAGATAAGAAAACACATAAGATAACCATTAAGAGTAGCCTAAGATCAAACAAAAATAATCTAATATGCTTTTGACTGACTATTTAGGGATCTTTAAAGCAACCTTTTGAGGGAGTCCAGAGGACAAGGCACACCATAGACTTCCCTGGTTTAGCCTCTACTAATCATACTTTGAAAAGATCTTTAAAAACAATCCTCAAGTTGTACTCAAAGGAGCATGGACTCACCACTTAATTTTCTGGTTTCACTCTATTGAAATCATTCCTAAAAACAACCTCTCAAGTCGTACTCAAAGGAACATGGACTTACCAAAAGGAAGACTCCTTGGTTATACTATATTGAATTATTTCTAAAATCACAAGCTAGGTGGAACTAGAGGGAAATTAAGAATCCTCCAGTTAGACCTTGCAGAAGTAAACATTTAGACAGTGAAGAGTAAAAAGAGCTAAGGTGCTTTCAAAAGACATTTCTTAGCCTAAAAAATTTACTCTAGTGTAACAAAGAAAGATGGAAACATAATGAAAACAGGAAATAACGATAACAGATAGAAGCACTTCACCAACAGCCAAGCTTGGGGATCCAGTGATCTAGCCTCCTCCATCAACAAACAAATCAGGGTATCCACAAGATCCAAGACATCAATTTTCCTTCAACTTCCAAGAGACTATGTATTACTTCAAAGAGTCATCAAATGCCAAAAATATAATGAGTTCAAGTGCATTATTTATGCTGCAAATGAGGAGGTGGGTTTAATATATGGTTTGAGTGTCATTTATTATAGAGTAAGTGCATTCCTAACCTTGAAAACCATGCAAGGCCTAAGGCGGGAATATCTGCAGCTACTTCTCTATTTTAATAACATTTTTTTAACTTCTATGGAAGAATAGGTGAAAAGTTTGAATTTAAGGCTTATCCTTAACTATTACAATAACTTCCTTGACAAATAAAATATCTTCTGATTGTGCAATAACTTCCAATTGCCTTTATGAAAGGAAATCAGGCTGTAGGTGAAATTTGATCTTCTGGAGGAGTAACTACTTCCCTTTTGAGTTGTTTGAGACTGTCTTTGGGTATATTTGTCTTTTTTTTAATCATAAAACACAGTAATAAGCCTTGAACCTTGATTTTTCTTTAATAACTTGTGTTACTGTCTTCTCTGTTTCTTCTTAATAACTGTTTTATCCATTATCTTTTATCCTTTAAGCTTTAGCCTTTGTCTTTTAATCACTATCATAAAGGGCTAATCTTCTACTTATTCTTTGATTTGTAATTTAGCCCCTTAATATTCCTATCCTTTATTTCCTTCTTTTCTTCTCTGACTGTATCTATTCTTTGTCTACAGGCAGGGTTTCTTCATGGGTTGAAGGGTTCCTGATCGATCGATGATCATGAGTCATCATCAATCAGACCCTAAGAAAAGGCCCTTTGAAATTAATAATTCAAATTGAGACCCCTGGATTGTCATCCAGAGGGTATTTAATCATTTATGGACTGTGGGAGAGCCTTTTGGGCATCACCACCTTTAAACCTGCAACATACAAACAAATGTTAACTTTAAAACCTATGAGAGTGGATTAAACTGAATTTTTTGGGTTTCTGAGGGTTTGGGGGTGATCTGTAGAGGAAAATAGGGTGTAGGGGAATGATCTTGGAGGTGGGATCACGAGGAAATGCGAGCGAGGGAGAAGAAGTTTGAAATTTGGTGTGGGAGGGGGAAGGTGGTTTCGTGAAAACCGCGGTGGTTTATCGCGCGGACAGAGGGCAGTAAGTGGTTTTGGTCGAGGGCTGCGTGAAACCACTTGGTGATTGCCACGTTTTAAGGGCTAAATCGCCTTTTTTGCATGGATTGGGGTTGTTAAACCCTTTTGCAAAAAACTACGTGATATTAGATTTAGACCATCAGATCTCAAGGAGCGATATCGACGATGCAGGTGGAGCCCGAAGATGGGGTGGAGGATTTGAGTGGAGAGTGGGGCCGGGGTGGTGATGTGGTGGCCGTCAGATCAGGGTGCAAGGCATTTGATGAACGGTCGAGATGGCCTGACCAAGGGAGTAAGAAAAATAGAAAGGAGGGGGGCCGCATTTTAAATTTTCCAAATTTTTGGGATTTTATAATAAATTTTGGGGGTGTATAAAAATGAAAGGGGAGGAGGCATATTTGCATGGTGGGAGGGTTTTTAGGGGATAGGCGGAGGGTATGGTCCTATGGGGATAGAAATATCGGGGGTCGGGAAGGGAAAGGGGCTTAGGAGAATAGCGGAGGGTTGGGGTCAGGGTTGTATGAGCGAGGGGGCTAGGGCTCAAGCGAAAGGGGCTTAAGGCCTAATTTTTTGCCAAAGGTGGATTTTAACACCAAAACAGGGTTTTTATAAGGCCCGATAGGTTTTAAAGGTTAGATTAAAACAATGTAAAAGGGAATTTTACATTGTTTCAAGGCTCTTTAGAGGAAAACAATGAATAAGGGGTATTCACAAGGATCTTTAGAGGAAAAGGAAAAAATGGATTTCAGAGGGGAAAAAGGTGATGAATGAGGGTGTTAGGCCTAGAAAATGGATTTTTCTTGGAGTGGCAGGGTGAAATTTTGGGAAGGCAAAAGATAAGGTTTATAGTAAATCAATTAGGATTTAGGATGATGAAGGCAATGAGATTTCTAGAACTCACAATGTTTCTTCAAATATTGTTTCTAGAAATCTAGGTTTTACAACTTAGTCATCCTTTGGTATTAGCAAAATTACTGATGACTAACAGTGGCTCCACTTGGGGAGGGAAGCTTTCCTTTCAAGGTGTCCAAAACCTCAGTTTATGAAATCTTTGAGTTTCAGCAGATCAGTGCTTTTTCCATTGGGAATATTTTCCTTCTTTTCATTTGCTAATATTTCTTTGAAAAGACAACCTTATTAACAATTTGCAATACATGATTTCCTCTTGACAACATTTCTACTTACCCAATCCTACTTTTCCTATCATTTTTTATTCTTCTTTGAGTGCATTTCTATCACCAACTCTTTGACACTTATTTTTTGGAAACAGAAATAAACTATCTATTCCTATCCTTATTCCTTCCAAGAGTTCAAATTAAATTGTTGAAATATTTTTATTTTCTACCTAAACTACTTGACTGCCAAGATTAAGCTATTTGGCAGTCTTGATTCTCTGTCTATTGACATGAAATTTAAAACATGGTTCAGATCAAGTTTATAAAGTATGATTAACCATGGTTGTGGTATTTAGAACAGTTGCACACAACATTATTTTGTTGAAAAAGTAAACTAGAAAGATAAGGGTGTGATTTGTCATTAGTAATGCATCCTTATCCATCTCTTTGGTTCTGTTTTGAGCATGTGGAACTAGAATATTTATATTTTCCTAATCTATCCTTATTTGATAAGTCAAGCCTAAAATAATCTTGACAATCATTGTTCCTACTAGCTTATCAACATAAATTTAAAGCATGTTCAGCCATGATTAGGCTAGATGACTGAACAAGATATCATTTTGAATCAGTAGTGGCATTTAGACTTGCACACTTTCAGCAATATTTTTGTTTTGGGTATGGAGCTATACCTCTTTTGATTTTCCCTCTTTTTCCTTTTCTTTTCTTTCATTGTTTTTGTATTTTCTTTGATTTTTCTCATACTAGGTTATGTATAATGAGTGAAAACTTTAAAACTAGGATTCTTGACAGAAATGATGTTTAAGCATCCTGCCATTCACAGGACCTCCAAACAGTTCTTCTCGATTTAGCTGTTGTAAGAATAAAGCATTATGACCCCTGATTGAATGAATGATATAAGGCTCTTTCCATAAATTTTAAAACTTGCCATGTTTACCTTTATCTTCTCTCCTTGAATC
This sequence comes from Pinus albicaulis, assembly GCA_034641835.2. Lineage (NCBI taxonomy): Eukaryota > Viridiplantae > Streptophyta > Pinopsida > Pinales > Pinaceae > Pinus > Pinus albicaulis. The sequence continues at coordinate 77,011 of JAXQQM020087233.1, read as the reverse complement.
CCATTTTAGGACTATATCTCCAACTTGAAAGTTATTTGATTTGGTCCTTCTGTCAAATATCTTCTTGATGTTTTCTTGAACTACTTGTGTCCTTTTATACACTTCTTCTCTTGTCTGATGCAAATGGATTCTTTGACTTAGTCTTCTTGCATACCATTTTCTTTTGTTTGTACTTATTAGAGAAGTTTCATGACTGGAACTCCTAAAGATGTAGGGAAGACTGCATCTATTCCATATACTAGTTGATAGGGGGAAATATTTACTGATTTCTTGGTGGTTATCCTATTAACCCATAATGCATGAACAAGATTAGTATGCCATGATTTTTTATTTTGATCTAGAAATCTTTTGATAATATTGATGAGGCTTTTATTGGAAGATTCAACTAGGCCATTTCCTTGGGGGTAGTAAGCTGTGGAATGTCCTAAAGTGATATGGTATTTATAGTAGAAGTCAATCATTATTTTGGATTTGAAGGTAGTAGCATTGTCTGTAATGATTTTCTTAGGACAACCAAATCTGGATAGTATGTTAGTTTCAAGGAACTTGACAATGACAAAGTCAGTAGCATTCCTAGACGGTATAGCTTCTATCCACTTGGTAAAGTAATCTGTGGCAGTAAGGATCCACTTATGTTGGGAAGATGAGGTTGGGTCAATTTCTCCAATAAATTCTAAACCCCATTGCTGAAAGGAAGCCTCAACAATGATGGGATGCAAAGGTAAGGGTAGGAGTTTCCTCTTTTCATAAAAAAATTGACACTTATGGCAAGTCATGACTAGCTTTTGAGTATCTGGGAAAAAGGTGGGCCAATAATAGCAAACTCTAAGAATCTTATTGCCTATGGTCTTCCAGTAAAGGTGGCCTCCACATTCTCCCTCATGCAGCTCATGCATGATCTTTCCTGCATCATTCTCAAGCAAACATTTAACTAATATGCCAACAACATTTTTCCAATATAATACTCCATCCAAAATGCAGTAACTTAAAGATTTTTGTTTCAAGAATCTAGCCTTAGTCTTTGATAGAGGAGGAGGAGTATTAATATAGAGAAGCACATAAATGATATCAGCATACCAACAGGAATTTAAAAACATTTCTTCAATGTAAGGAGCTATTAATTCTTCTGTTTCTTCCAAAACATCAACCATGTTTATATCTAATACTTGGAAATTTGATTATGCCATGATTTTTGCTAATCCATATCCTTTAATCAGCTTGGTAGGCCTAATTTCTAAATCATATTCTAAGATAATTGCAATCCATTTTCCTGTTTTACCATCAGGGTCTTGATTTAGAATGTCCTTGACAACTGTATGTGGGACAAAAGAAATGATATGGGAATGTAAAATGTATACCTGGAAATCTTTCAATGCTTTTATTAAGGCTAAGGCTTGTTTCTCCATGATATTATATTTGAGTGTAGCATCTCTTAAGGTTCTACTGAAAAAGGATATTGGTTGTTCTTGGCCTATGTCAATATTTTGTAACAAGACTGCAGCAATGGTGTTTCAAAGGCAAATGAGAAAATGTAGAAATCCTTAGTAAAATCAGGACTAATAGGAACTGGTGTTTTAGTAAGAGATTTTTTAACTAGTTCAAATGAATGTTTGGCTTCTAAGGTCCACTTAACCCTTGTTTCCTTTTTGAGCATGTTTGTGATATTCCTCAAAAGTTCAACAAAGTTGGGGATGAACCTTCTCAAAAAATTGATCTTCCCAATGAAAGACTGCAATTCTTTGAGGTTCCTAGGATGGTTGATTTTCAATATGCCTTCAATCCTTTTAGGGTCTACTCTGATTCCTTCTTCAGGAATTATGTGGCCAAGAAGTTTTCCTTCTTGGAGACCAAAGAGTGTCTTTTTTGGATTCAAAGACAAGCCATATTTTCTACATTTCTCAAACGAATCAATTGTTCTTTATCAGTTTTGGAGAAGACAGTAATGTCATCAAGGTAAATGATTATAAAATAGCCTATGTCTTATGAAAAATCTATGTCCATGTCCCTTTGGAATGTGGCTCCTGCCTTCATCAAACCAAATGGAATATTAACATACATGAATGTACCCCAAGGTGTAGTGAAAGCATTTTTGTGTTGATCACTTGGGAGTACTAACACTTGGTTTTAGCCTGAAAATACATCCAACAGTGATATTCTCTTAGATCCAACCACCTTTTGAAGTATGTGGTCCATTTTAGGCAAGGGATAATTATCTTTCAGGGAGGCTCTATTCAGATTTCTAAAGTCAATGCAGAACCTAATTTCCCTAGTCTTCCTCCTAACAGACACAAGGTTGGACACCCACTGTGAGTATCTAAGGGGAACTATGATCCCAACATCATACATATTTTTAATCTCTTTCTCAACTAAAGGTAATAAAACAGGGTTTATCCTTCTTAGTTTTTGTTTGAAAGGTTTCTGATTTTCCTTAAGAGGAATTTTATGTTGAATAATGCTAGTGTCATATGATTTCAGATATTTGTACTGCCATGCAAACACATTTCCAAACTCTTTTAAAAGTTCAATATATTCCTATTTAATATGAGCAGGAAGAGTTCCAAATAGCTTGATCATCTTGGGTTCATTTATGTTGCCTATGTTATGTTCTTCTATATTAGTTTCTGTAGGCTCCATCTTTTGTTTTTTAGCTACATCATTGAAGTCAAATAGCTTCTATAATGGTGTAAGGCCCCTTGGTATGGAATCATTCTCAATTTGTAAAAATTCAAGGTCCTTTTGGTCTGGTTTGTTTAGTAATTCTTCTTTATAAAGGTGTTCAAATTGGTTTATATCAGCAGTAAGGGGCAGCTCTATTTCATGGGCTTGTTTTTCTTTAAGATAGTCTTTCTCATGGCTTGTGCTAGGTGTTGGTTCAGCAAAATCATTTTTTGATTGAAGAAAATCATTAATGTGTTTATCACCCTCAAACACTTGCCAATAGTTTTCATTTTCCGGGACAATAGGCCTATTTTTTACTTTGACATTGAATTTTTCATTTATCTGGGGTATTTGGAAATTGCTGGCAGAAAAGGAAAGTTCATTTGCAAGGTTGTTTTGAGCTCTAGGGATGAAGGTGAGTTCATATTTTTCAAAGGTTTTTAAGAGCTCTAGGGAAGCATTCCTATATTCTATTAATCTAGGGTTTTTGGTTGAATACTCCCCTTTTATCTGCCTAATAATCAGCTCTGAATCTCCTTGGACTGATATTTTCTTGGCTCCTAAATCTTTGAGCAGATGTAGACCAAGGAGGAGGGCTTCATATTCTGCAATGTTATTGGTGCACTGGAAATCAAGCTTATAAGAATGTCCTTGGTTTTCATTGTGTATCCATACACCAGCTCCATAACTTGTTTTGCTACAAGAGCCATCAAAGCCCATTTCCCACAATGTTTCTATTTTATGTTCATCATCCTTTTGTTGTTTAAGGATGCTAAGGTTAGAGTTGTTAGATTCTTCTTTTGAGGACTGATTTGACTGTTTAGGTGGTCCTAACTCTATTTCATTGTCATTTTCTTATTGTCTGATTTCATCTTCATTATACAAGATAAATGTAATATTCCTAAATTAGCTTTAGCTAATGGGAATATTAATTTTTCTTTTGAAATCTAGATGCATGAATAATTTAGCAAGGAGGCTCTTAAATTGCTCAATGTATGAATAAAAATCCTCACTAATGTGAAAGGGGATCATCAAATAACCAATTCAAGCATCCACATGTGTGAACAAGGTCTAAACTATGTGGACAAGGTCAAGTTTGACCAATTCAACATGATTTATTCACAAAGAAGTGGATTCTAAATAAAGCAAGCTCAATGTGAATAGAGATCAATCCAGCTAGATAAAATGAAGGCACCTTGAGTGTGAAAAAGGACAAGGCATGAATAATCATTCAAGATTGACCAAGTCAACAAGCTGTCTAGATACATTGCACCATCTTGTTGGACAGTGCAGTTTTTGTAGAGGAGCCTTTGCATGGAAGCAACCTCATAGTGGGAAGGACCCTTGGTGAGGAAGATCGTAAATTATATAATGGAGGAGATGGAAAGCATATGGGAATATTGGAGATTATATTTTCATGAGGTCTTCTTAGACTTCCTGCATACTTAGTTGTTTAGCTAAGTTGTTGCACTGCTTAGTGCAAGGGTTTACCCGAGTGGGGATTCCCTACTCTTTCTTGGAGATCTTGTTCAATAAATCTAAGAGGAGGTTTCTTATCTGAATTTTCCACTACCTGGTGTTGGACCAAGAATACACCTTTAGCGAAAACACACTCCCTTTATAAAACTACGTTATTTCTTAAGGTGTGTAGTGGAAGGGGTTGAAACCCCATTTTGAGGAGCTAGTTTCCTAAGAGGAGGATCAACCTTTCTTTGGGAAATCTAGAGGGAGCATCTACAGCCATTTATTTGCATGTTCAGCCATATATTGTAGAACTTCATCCATACAGCATTATTCAGCCACAAATTTTGTAGAAGCTTCTCCTGTAAATCTTTTCTGTCAAGAAATCCTTGTCGGGTCTTCTGAGATTTGTGTAAGAGAGATTAGATCTCTGATTTTTTACATCATTGAGTATTATTATAAAATTATTAGTCATATTCCTCTATTTTCTGAGCTATCCTCTCTTTATAATATGCAGCCACTTGTGCCATTACTCCGGCATTTTGGCAGTCTTGGGGTTTTGGTAATTTTAAGCTGTCTTGAGCATGGGAGGCCTGTTTAACTAAGCTAAAGGAATTTTTTTCTGAAAATATTTTGCATGAATTTCCTATATTGTCCATTCTAAGGGAAAAAACCATTATTTTCCACTGTTTTAACTCAATATTCAGAAAATAGCATTTTTGAGGAAAAAATAACTGCTTTTCCCCACTTGGTGAATTGTATAAATGCACAGTTTGTTGCTGAGATTGTTTTTATGATGGCTATGTGTTCAAACACATTACATGAGTTGATTAATTGCTATTATACAACTTTGGAATCCATTAAGGTATTCTTATTGTTGTAGAAAATTCCAATTTCGGAATATTATAGTGGTATCAGAGCAACAATCTTGGATCAGCCTGTGAGCCCAAGAATTATGGAGTCTTCTCATAGGGAGGAAGATATTTGCAGAATAAATCAGAGCAAACCCTTGTTTTCTAGAGAAATGAGGTTCTCAAAACTTCTTTTTCCAAATCTGTAGAGTGGAAGTAAGGGCATCAAAGAAATGAGGAGGGAAACACATGAAGATCCCTTAACAAAATCTATACAGGAGGAAGATTCTATGTCCTCATATTTTGGATATGAGCACTCAGCCATATCATCATATCTACCACGTTCTATCAGCAATTTCTTCATGAAGAGGAAGAAAGGATATGTGCCAAAGAAAGATACTCTTGGTGATTATTTGCAGGAATATGAAGATCAATCCGAGGAGTTCAAAGGTCACTTGAACTTCCAAGGGTTTTGCCAAATGAAGGAGGAAAAGAGCACAAGGAGAAAGAAGCAAGGTGAGGGTAGATTCTTTCTATCCACTTTTTATGGATCACCTCTATGTCCAGCTAGGGCTTGGGTGAAGGAGCTAGACACCTTTGTGCAGCAACATCAAGTTTCAGAATTTGAGGCCATCAAAGTAGCAGCGCTGCATTTTGAGGGTAATGCCTATGCTTGGTGGTTGTTTGAATAATTTTCCTTAGAGAATGAAAATACATCTACTTATGCAAAGTTCATTTAAATATTAGTAGAGAGGTTTGATGATACTTCATGTGAAACATCTTCTATTGCAACTATCAAACTACATCAAACAAAACTTTTGCATGAGTTGGGAGGGTCTATCTATCCAACTCCATTTCTAAAAACCAATGAAGAGGAGGTGAGCTTGTTTGATGCTTTTCCAAGGGCAAGATCTCCTTTGGATGAAGGGCCTTCTTCTCAAAGGAAAGACATGAATATTCCTTCTTCAAAAGAAGACCAAGATTTGAGGTCTCTTGTTGAAGATAAGGCAACTTCAACTATTGAAAAGAAGAAAGGGAAGGCATGGGAGAATAATGAAATCATGACAAGAGCACCTCAAGCACCTCATGGATAAGAGGATGGAGCACTTGCTCCAAGAAAATAAACTCTTGCACTCTTGCAAGGAGTTCCAAAAGGTCTCACACATAGAGCTCTTGGCATAACACATGTGCATCATGTACTTTCATTGCCAAGTGATGAGATCTTGAAGATAGGAGGAGGAAAAGAGGATGAATGGCATCATGGGATGAAGAGCATAAACCCTTCTCTATTTCATAGCTTTAAATAACAAAGAAGGCAAGAGGAACCATGCAACAAAGGTAGGGGAAAATCTGTCCACCTACATTCACATCCGACTCTATGCCTTGATGCCTCTTTGCAAGGAGGCATTTCAGTAGGAAGACCTCCTGATTGGAGGGAAAATAAAGTGTTCTCTCAACTATATGTAGCAGCAACATATTTGTTTAAAGATGGAACCTTGGAAGGAGCCACTACAGTGTTGAAAACCATTGATGGAAGGCTAGGCAGATTTCTGAAGTTGACCTTGTTTTCTTCCATTCATCTATTTGCGTTGGAGGGGATAGATTCAGAAATTTGTGCTGATATGAGCATAGTATCAAGAGGCTATTCCATAAATTTGGGGCAGAAAAGGATACTCCAATATGTAATGAATATTTTTGAACATAACAAAAAAATAATTTCATTTTTGCATGCAGGAGCAAAGAGGTGGAAGTTTTTGAGAAAGAGAACCTTTCAAGGGAAGGGTGACTTTCCTAAACTCCAATTTTGTCTTGAGCAATATCAACTGCAAGAGGGGCAGCAAAAGAAGGTTGGGAATACTCCAACATGTGACTTTGACATCAAGCATGTCAAGGTGGAGAGCCATCATATGACAAATGCATCATTTCAGATTTCTACAACGCTGTCAATGTTGGGAAGTCTAGACCATTATTGGGAGTCCCAACTCTTGATGGAATATTCTAAGGACCTATTCACATGTAAGGTTATTGATGGGAAAACAATGGATAGAAAGTATAAAGTATTTAATGGAATCATTCATGTTGATGATCCGATCTACTTAACTAAATATTCCAAGTTCAATAAAAAACTACTTAACACAATCTATGAGGTCTTGCTTTCAAATCCCACTAGTTTCATTAAAACATGTCATACTATATTAGATGGATTCGTGTGGGAAAATTTCAGAGAGGAGATGCACTCTCATATGAGTAAGTGCATGGATCATTTGCTGGTTGAGGAGGAACATAGCTCTTGGGAAGAGTTATCATTATCATCTCCTTATTTATTGAGTGTGAGAGGGAGCTCATCCATGAGCTACCTTGCTGATTTTAAATAAGTGTATGATAAACATTGTATTGTTGAATCTCATGATGTATTTATTATATACTTTCATTTTCTTAAAACTCATGTGCAGGTTTGGCTCCAAGAGGGGGCACTTTTTCTAATGAGCTTCATGAGCCACTTTGGGCCATGAAAAATGGTGATGTTGGCCACTCTTTTGGAGATCTTGGAGAGATGATGTACTCCTCATGGTGTGATTCATCAACACCAACTATCATACACCTTCTCCAAGCATGCAAGAAGGATGGGGCAGCAAAAAAGTGTTGGGGAGAATGCTTATCATATCATATCCTATGGCAGTTAGGAGGAAAACTGCACTGGTTGCACATGAGGGACCATTGTCCTTCTCCCTTATTGTATATGGCAGCTAGCATGATATTACTTATGATCCCACATGCTGAAGATGTTCTTATCTTTATGGGAGGCATAGTTGGAGGTGAGACACACTTGTTTGATGTGTCTTTGGGGGAAGAAAGTCCCCACTTTTTCTGCACTACATGTTCCAAGGGGAGCATGAGAAACTATATGGCCACCATTGCATACCACTTGTTTCTTTATGATGTGGACCATATCTTTGGTTGGAGCACTTAGGGCATGCCTCTCATGAGAAATTGGGAGGAGATTTTCTATGAATTACCAAGCTGGAAGGTGATTCAATTTATTTGGATGATAGCATGGATGAGGGAGGCCTCCATTGATGATGAAATTCCCCATGATTGTCATCACTTCTATCTTGAGGAGGCCATGGGTGAGCAAGAAGGTTTCCATAACAACCTTCCATTCTTTCATGATGAGAGCCATTGGGTTTATTCACCAAAGGCCAACTTGCACATTTGGGAGGAGCTATTGGGAGATGGAATTTTTGCAAAAGTTCTGAAGCAATGGAGGAGACTATCGGATGAAAGGGCCAGAAGAAGAAGAGTAGAGATTTTGAAGCACCCTTACAGTTTCTTGAGGACAAGAAACATTTGGGAGGGGGAGACTGTAATATTCCTAAATTAGCTTTAGCTAATGGGAATCTTAATTTTTCTTTTGAAATCTAGATGCATGAATAATTGAGCAAGGAGGCTCTTAAACTGCTCAATGTATGAATAAAAATCCTCTCTAATGTGAAAGGGGATCATGAAATAACCAATTCAAGCATCCTGATGTGTGAACAAGGTATAAACTATGTGGACAAGGTCAAGTTTGACCAAGTCAACATGATTTATTCACAAAGAAGTGGATTCTAAATAAAGCAAGCTCAATGTGAATAGAGATCAATCCAGCTAGATAAAATGAAGGCACCTTGAGTGTGAAAAGGGACAAGGCATGAAGAATCATTCAAGGATGACCAAGTCAACAAGCTGTCTAGATACATTGCACCATCTTGTTGGACAACGCAGTTTTTGTAGAGGAGCCTTTGCATGGAAGCAACCTCATAGTGGGTGGTACCCTTGGTGAGGAAGCTCATAAATTATATAATGGAGGAGATGGAAAGCATATGGGCATATTGGAGATTATATTTTCATGAGGTCTGCTTAGAATTCCCACATACTTAGTTGTTTAGCTAAGTTGTTGCACTGCTTAGTGCAAGGGTTTACCCGGGTGGGGATTCCCTACTCTTTCTTGGAGATCTTGTTCAAGAAATCTAAGAGGAGGTTTATGATCTGAATTTTACACTACCTAGTGTTGGGCCAAGCATCTACCTTTAGAAAAAATGCACTCCCTTCAGAAAACTGCATTATTTCTTAAGGTGTGCAGTGGAAGGGGTTGAAACCCCATTTTGAGGAGCTAGTTTCCCAAGAGGAGGATCAACCTTTCTTTGGGAAAGCTAGAGGGAGAATCTACAACCATTTATTTTCATTTTCAGCCATATATTTCAGATCTTCATCCATACAATGTTATTCAGCGACAAATTTTGCAGTAGCTTCTCTTGTATATCTTTTCTATCAATAAATCCTTGCCGGGTCTTCTTGGATTTGTGTAAGAGAGATTAGATCTCTGATTTTGTACATAATTGAGTATTATAATAAAATTATCAGTCATATTCCTCTATTTTCTGAGTTAAACTCTCTTTATACTGCGCAGTCACTTGTGTAGCTGCTCCGGCATGTTGGCAATCTTGGGGTTTTGGCAATTTTAAGTTATCTTGAGCATGGGAGGCCTGTTTAACTAAGCTAAAGGCATTTGTTTCTGAAAATATTTTGCATGAATGTCCTATATTTTCCATTATAATGGACACAACCGTTATTTTCCATTTTTTTAACTCAATATTCAGAAAATAACATTTTTGAGGCAAAAATAGTTGCTTTTCCCCACTTGGTGAACTGTATAAATGCATAGTTTGTTGCTGAGATTGTTTTTATGATGGCTATGTGTTCAAAAAAATTACATGAGTTGATTACTTACTGTTCTCCAACTTTGGAATACCTTAAGGTATTCTTATTGTTGTAGAAAATTCCAAATTTGGAATATTACAATAAAGGAATATAAATCTGAATGAATAGAATAAACAGGAGTGTTGTTTGGCCTATCTATGTTGCTTACCATAAATTTTATATGAGATTCTCTATATAATCTTATAGTTTGGTTAAAAACAGGTATGGTAGCATAAGACATGTCCATTTGAAGACTTCCTTGAAGTTTGGCTCCCCATGATCTAGATAGAAGCATGCCATACTTTGGGGGGATGTCAGCAACCACTATGTCCATAACCAGACACTTAGCAGGAATTTGTGCCATATTGACACATAAATCCTTGATTGGGCCTAAAAATTTGACTCTGATTGAATCAAAGGAATATAGGTCCTTGTAAGGTTTAGTAATGTCTAGGCCTAATCTCTACATCACTACTTCTGGCGTAAGTTTGTGAGAGGCACCAGAATCTAGCATGGCATTGTGCAAAATTTTATCATGTATATTTAGGCTGACATAAAATGGAGGAATGGTTCCTTCTTGGTATTTTCCCTCCACTTCAGGACCAAATAACAACTTTGGTTTATCATCTGTCAAGTTTAAAGTATTAGTATCATTTCCTATATTCAAAGCTTTCAAAACTTGGTTTTTATATACATCCTGGGTTACTAGTTCAGCTAAGGGTATGCTAATTTTGATCTTGGAAATATCACCCTCAAGGCTAAAAGGGACAAATGTGTTTGACATATTTACATCTGTTTTTTCAATCATAGTCTTTTCAGCAATTCTAATTTGCTGAGTTTTATTAGGACTGTCTTTTAGGACAAATTTTTCAGGGCCACTAGCAGATGTACTAGGGCAGCTTTGGTCAACACTTTGCTAACCTGTTTTGTTTTCATCTGAGTCAAATTTCTTAGTCAAAGTGTTACTATTGTTTGCTTCCTTCTTAGGAATATTTTCTGAAGTTTTCCTAATAGCAATACCTGTGTTTTCATCATTGGAAAATTCTGGTTTCCTTTTGCTTCTAAGATCATATTGTCTGTGTACTTCCATGATTTCATTTTCAAACCCCAATTGGTAATCTTCAGAATCCTCATGATTATTCCAAATTTGTTCAGAGGAGAAGAAACCTTTTTCTTCTTCAGTGAGGAAGACATCTATCTCACTTGCATATCTTATCAGATTTACCTAATTTTCTTCTAATATTTCAGTTTCCCTTTCTTCTTCCTGATCTACATAGCTTTGTTGAAAGGGAGGCCTAATTTGTTGGTCATTATCTCTTTGTCTATCTTGAATAGGGTTTCTTCTGAAATTTGGATTTCTATTTATGTTTTGGGGATTGATTTGGTTTTATCTTGGAGGTACTCTATCATTTAAGTTTATCTTTTCAAGCATTCTTTCCATCACCCTCAATAAGTTATCAATTTTGGCATCAGATGATGAGGTTGATGCCATTGTTTCATCTTTGTATGTAACTATTTTCTCTAATTTTAATCTAGCTCTTTTCTCAATAAGATTTTCTTCTACACTAATAGCTCCCCTCTGCATATCTTCCAAAGTCAAGGGGTCTCTTTCTCTTAGCTAGTAGGCCATGTCTGGATGAAAGCCTTCAGGAAACTTAGCTAAGGCTAGGCCTAGTGGAGGTTTCATGTTTGGGGGAAGTGCATTGTAAACACTATTGAATCTAGTGAAATAATCTTGGACACTTTCCCCTATGTTTCTTTTGAGGTTGCTATATTCTGAAAGGATTTGTAGAGGGTTCTTTTTAACTTCCCACTTGTTTATGAACGTTTGGTATAAATAAGGGAGATCATTTATGTTATTAGGAGTTAAGCTTTTAAACCATTTATTGGCTTCTCCTCCTAAAATTTGGGCAAATATTCTCATCTTAATGGTCTCTTCTTCCATTTTCATGTAATCAAAGGCATCATCCATTTTATCTACATGCTGTTGGGCAGTATTAGATTCATTTCCAGTGAAATGGGGAATTCTAGATTGATAATCATTTGGTAAAGGAACCAAAGGTTGAGGTAACACTAATGGGGCATACCATGCTGCCATGGTGGGAGAAAATGGGGGATTTAAAAGAGGTGGAGTTGTAAAAGGAAAAGTGGGTTGAAAGGGAGTGTTTTGAATAGTGCATGTGTGAATGAGAGTGGTGGAAGCACTTGGACTAGCAGGCTGATTATGAGCATATTTGTTGTGGAAAGAACTGAAGTGGTGAAGAAGCTAAAAATCAGGAGGAGTGGAAGGAGACGCTTCTCTACTAAATTTCTGCTGCAAATTTGTAGGCTCAAGGTCAGATTGGTCAATTTCACTCCGAGACTTGGTTCTAAATAGGTTCCTTGTATGAGACAGGTCAAAGTGGGGATTTTTCAAGACTGTAAGGTTTTCAGGGACAGATCTTGTTCTTTGTATGGTCCTAATAGTAGTTAAATTTCCAGCTTTAGAAGTTTGCCACAAAATATTTTCTAGATCATCAACTATTGGGGGAGTATTAGGGTCTGGATGAGATCTGGTACTGATCCTATGTGAAGCCAGATTTCAATTTCAAAAAATTAGAGGGGCTGAAAGCTTTAAGGACTATTTCAAATGTTTTGACCTCTCTTAGTGTTTTAGTACCTTTCTAAAATATGGGACTAGGCTTCCAAATTTCTTTAACACTGATTTGATACAATCTTAAGGGAATCTAAAAGAACTAGTGGATAAATAAGCCTACTGGGGCTAGTGGAGTCGCCAGGTGGAAATTTTTAGCTTTTTTGAAGGTAAAATAAGTTATGGTCCACCACCAAATGAGCAATAAAACCAATCAGAGAATGTTTTGGGGTTTTATGAATTTTTATGTGGTTCTTATGGTTTCTAGAGTCCTAAGGAGTACTTAGTTTGTCACTGACTCAGAAGGTCCCAACGTGATCGCCAAAATGTTGTGGTCCTATGATTTGGAAGATTGGCATACCAAATGACAAGGCAACATGGAACCAATCTTTAGAGTTCTAGGACCTAGCCTTCCTAGACTCAGAGAGGGATCTCTCAGGTTATTTTGCAAAGGATGTGTGCTTGTTTGCTTTTAAGGGTTGATTTTAGGCTAGTTATTAAGTGCAAGTTTTTTTTGATCGTTTTGGTTGGACATAATGATCAAAGAGCATAGATAGAATGGGAAATCTCTAAGTTATTGGGCAATGGAGTCATATGGAAGTCATGATAAGCTCATAAAAGGATTGGGGAGTATCATAGGGAAAATCTAACTTGGCCAGTGGATCTTCAAAGTTTAAAGGATCATGAGGTGAACATTAAGGGTGAGAATGGAGAGTAGGACAAAGAGAAATTAAGAATTCTTTATCATGTACTCTAAACAAGAAACATATTTCAAGGTATCTATTTTGAAGAAATCCAAAGGACAGGGCAAACCATAAAATTCTTTGGACAGACTTTTAATAAGCAAACTTTCAGATAACAATCCAGCAATCAAAGACTACTTTCAGATAAGAAAACACATAAGATAACCATTAAGAGTAGCCTAAGATCAAACATAAATAATCTAATCTTCTTTTGACCAACTCTTTAGCGATCTTTAAAGCAACCTTTTGAGATAGTCCAGATGATAGGGCGCACCATAGACTTCCCTGGTTCAGACTCTACTAAGCATACTTTGAAAAGATCTTTAAAAACAATCCTCAAGTTGTACTCAAAGGAGCATGGACTCACCACTTAATTTCCTGGTTTCACTCTATTGAAATCATTCCTAAAAACAACCTCTCAAGCCGTATTCAAAGGAACATGGACTTACCAAAAGGGAGACTCCTTGTATATACTCTATTGAATTATTTCTAAAATCACAAGCTAGGTGGAACTAGAGGGAAATTAAGAATCCTCCAGTCAGACCTTGCAGAGGAAAACATTTAGACAGTGAAGAGTAAAAAGAACTAAGGTGCTTTCAAAAGACATTTCTTAGCCTAAAACCTTTACTCTAATGTAACAAAGAAAGATGGAAACATAATGAAAACATGAAATAACAATAACAAATAGAAGCACTTCACCAATAGCCAAGCTTAGGGATCCAGTGATCTAGCCTCCTCCATCAACAAACAAATCAGGGTATCCACAAGACCCAAGACATCAATTTTCCTTCAACTTCCAAGAGACTATGTATTACTTCAAAGAGTCATCAAATGCCAACAATATAATGAGTTCAAATGCAGTATTTATGCTGCAAATGAGGAGGTGGATTTAAGATAGGGTTTGAGTGTCATTTATTACAGAGTAAGTGCATTCCTGACCTTGAAAACCATGCAAGGCCTAAGGCAGGAATATCTGCAGCTACTTCTCTATCTTAATAACTCTGTTTTAACTTCTAGGGAAGAATAGATGAAAAGTTTAACTTTAAGGCTTATCCTTAACTATTACAATAACTGCCTTGACAAATAAAATATCTTCTGACTGTGCAATAACTGCCAATTACCTTTATGAAAGGAAATCAGGCTGTAGGTGGCAATTAGATCGTCTGGAGGAGTAATTGCTTCCCTTTTGAGTTATTCGAGGCTGTCTTTGGGTATATTTGTCTTTTTTTTAATCATAAAACTCAGTAATAAGCCTTTAACCTTGATTTTTCTTTAATAACTTGTCTTATTGTCTTTTCTCTGTTTCTGCTTAATAAATGCTTTATTCATTATCTTTTATCCTTTAAGCTTTAGCCTTTGTGTTTTAATCACTGTCTTAAAGGGCTAATCTTCTACTTATTCTTTGATCTGTAATTTAGCCCTTTAATATTCCCATCCTTTATTTCCTTCTTTGCTTGTTTGACTGTATCTATTATTTGTGTGCAGGCAGGGTTTCTTCATGGGTTAAAGGGTTCCTGATCGATCGTGATCATGAGTCATCATCGATCAGACCCTAAGAAAAGGCCCTCTGATATTCATAATTCGAACCGAGTCATCCAGAGGGTATTTAATCATTTATGAACTGTGGGAGAGCCTTTTGGGCATCACCGCCATTAAACCTGCAACATACAAACAAATGTTAACTTTAAAACCTGCGAGAGTGGACTAAACTGCATTTTTTGGGTTTTTGAGGGTTTGGGGGCGATCTGCAATGGAATAGAGGGTGTAGGGGAATGATATTGGAGGCGGGATCACGAGGAAATGTGAGCGAGGGTGAAGAATTTTGAAATTTGGCATGGGAGGGGGAAGGCGGTTTCGCGAAAACCGCGGTGGTTTATTGCATAGACTTAGGGCGGTAAGTGGTTTTGGCCTAGGGCTGCGTGATACCACTAGGTGATTGCCACGTGTCCAGGGCTAAACCAAATTTTTCGCGTAGATTGGGGCTATTAAACCCTTCTGAAAAAACCTGCACGATATTAGATTTAGACTGTCAGATCTTGAGGATCAAGATCGACGATGCAGGTGGAGCCCGAAGATGGGGTGGAGGATTTAAGTGGAGAGTGGTGCTGGGGTGGTGACGTGGTGGTCGTCGGATCAGGGCACAAGGCTTTTGATCAACGGTCGAGATGGCCTGATTAAAGGAGTAAGAAAAATAGAAAGGAGGGGGCCCACATTTTAAATTTTCCAAAGTTTTGGGCTTTTAAAATAAAGTTCGAGGGTGTATAAAAATGAAAGGGGAGGAGGCATATTTGCATGGTGGGAGGGTTTTTAGGGGATAGGCGGAGGGTATGGTCCTGTGGGGATAGAAGGACCAGGGCTCGGGAAGGGAAAGGGGCTTAGGAGAATAACGGAGGGTCGGGGTCAGGGTTATATGAGCGAGGGGCCTAGGGCTCAAGCGAAAGGGGCTTAAGGCCTAATTTTTTGCCAAAGGTGGATTTTAACACCAAAACAAGGTTTTTATAAGGTTTTGAAAGGCCCAATAGGTTTAAAAGGTTATATTAAAACAATGTAAAAGGGACTTTTACATTGCTTCAAGGCTCTTTAGAGGAAAATAATGAGTAAGGGGTATTCACAAGGGTCTTCAGAGGAAAAGGAAAAAATGGGTTTCAGAGGGGAAAAGGGTGATGAATGAGGGTGTTAGGCCCAGAACATGGAGTTTTCTTGGAGTGGTAGGGTGAAATTTTGGGAAGGCAAAAGATAAGGTTTATAGTAAATCGATTAGGCTTTAGGATGATGAAGGCAGTGAGATTTCTAGAACTCACAATGTTTCTTCAAATATTGTTTCTAGAAATCTAGGCTTTACAAGTCATCCTTTGGTATCAGCAAAATTACTGATGACTAACATATCTAAAGATGTGACAACAATAACCTTCAAATGAATACATTGCCCCTCATGTTATAGTTAGTGGAACCTATCTACATTTACTAGTTGTTTGCTAAACCACTTCTCAATTATAGTTTCCAACTCATTGTCAACACCACATGAACGATATGAATTAGTCTTTCGAGATATAATTTTACCAAATCCACTTTTGCAAAAGTAACCTATACTTATTTTGTTAGCAACCCCAAATTTGATGATACAAAAATAGATCTTAATTTGCCTACCAATTTCTCCCAATCCATGTAAATGTGGATTTATGTGTAGATTTAAGTAAATCCTTTCTTCTACATAAGTTGGAATTAACAGAGGCTACTCTTTTACATGGAGTGCTCTCTACCTAAGCATCTAATATATCAAATTGCCTATAAAGAAACTTCTTGAAAAAGATGTATTAAGAATTATTGATTGTAATTAAAGTTGCCTTGTATTTGATTTCATTTTCATGAGAAATTATGATTTTATATATTGATACTAGATAAAAACATATGTCACTTATTTTTTTAAGTGTTCCCTTTCCCATTTTAAAATTATGTTGATATTAGTAAATAATAAATACATGACTACACATATTCTAACATATATATGGAAACTATTTGTTTTTGGAGAGACTATCTATCTTGGGGAAGACCTAGCAATAAGTAGAATATTTGTTTTCGTTTAACAACAAAAATTCCATCGCGAAGGTGAACCCACGACCAGAGCATCGGTCTGTAGAATAACAGAACAGATTTTTTGGTGTTGACGTGGACTATTCGGTCGGAGGGACGACTTTTCATCCACACGGTTGGCCCGTCCACGTCAATGCATTTAACGCCACTTATCATACGTGGATGATTCAACCATTGCCTCTATATATATATATAATAATTGTTTGTTAGCCTTTTTATTCTCCGACGTGGAAAAGGTTAATGCGAACCTTGGGCATAAAGGTTACCTTGAGAAAAAAATACCTTTTACTAGACATTGTCTAATTCAAAAAGGATCAAAATGGATAAGCGACCGTGATAGTTCCAAAAGGGACAAAAGGGATAAGAAGAACAACTTAGATAAGTATGTGAATGGGTTTGAAAGAATTTCCAAGTTTGTTGGTTCAAAGACCAAGATTCCAAAAACTAAATAAGTTGGAGTTACATATACAATTGAATCATTAAAACCTAAATTATACCCCCAAGGGAGAGCTTCCCAAGAGGACACAAAAGTTTGAAAATAGAGTTCTTATGAAGAAGTCATGGTCTTTAAAAAGATTACCATCTAGAAGTCATGGTCTTTAAAAAAAATTACTATGTAGAACATCTCATTACCAAGTAAAAACCATGTTAACCCTCACAACCCACACATGGAAGCTAGACACACTTATTATAGAGGAGATACTAAATGGGATAGCAAGTATAATGTATATGTGTTTGTGCACACGTATATGTGCTCATTTGCATCAATAGGTGTATTATGGCTAGTATGAGGTGGATACCTCTCATCTATATAAGTGTAACACTTACCATATAAGAGTAAATTAAAGACATTTAACTTAAATTCGTTTAAGTGATCATAATAGTTGGTTAATTTCTTAATAGATTTATTTAGTAAAGAGATCTAATGGATTAATTTAGTATCTTTTTCATTGTGCTTGTGCTAATCTTCATGTTAAGTAAATTTGATTAGGGAATTGAGTCATTGTTGACCAAGTTTAATACTAGAGGTTTTGGGCAGGTGGTATATCCATAGTTTTTCTACACATGGTATTTCATTTAAAAGGCTAGGAGGACTTCACTGTAATGAGACCCAGAAAGGTCAACAATAGAGACTCACATTTTGACTAAAGCTAATAAAATTTCATTAGATTGAATTGTTTCTTATTAATTTTTTCTCTCGATAAATAAGTTAATATCTCTCCTATAATTTTCTTCACTTCAAACATCTTGATAAAGTAAAAAATAAAGACAAAATATAGGAAATACAATTTACATATTATAATCCAGACATTTCTAAAGATAATCACATGGAATTCTTAGTTGTCACTATGTGTCCACCAATCTAACAAGATGACAAAACAACATTATAGTAAATGAATAAACTTAAGTAACCTCTTTTTAACTCACTTAGAGCACACAAAAATCTCTATTAATAATATGCTTTAAAAGATTGTAATCTCTTAAGAGAATAAAGCACAACACTTTGATGTTTGAATTTTCATTAATTGAGTGTTTTTGGGGGCTCACTTTTTTTATATAGTGGCTTGTCATGTTCGTTTAATTTTATAACATTCATATTCCATTGTTGAAGCTTTATTAATAGAAAAAATGTTAATGTTAATGAATTTCTAGGCATAAAATTGGATTATAATATTAATAATTTAAATGCGCGATTAAAATTTTATAATTGAAGATTATTTTTAGAAATGGTTAGAAGCATAACTTTAATAATCTACACACCATACCTAAATTAAAATTTATTTTTAAAAATATTTTAGAAGCATAACTTCACTAATTTATATATCATATTGATTTAAATTAAAATTTCCCTTGAACTTATATGGTAAATAATCATGAAAAGTATGATCAAGAGTGTGGTGAGCCATTATTTCTAACCATAGAGGGAAGAAGAAAACTAAATATGGGAGTGTCTTCATGTCAAGAAAAAATATTAGAAGAGTTAGAGGGTAGGATCATTTAGTTAGAGAAAAACATTACCACATTGGTTAAGATGGAGTTAAAAATCTTGGACACAAAGGAGAAAAATATTCATCATAATCTAAATATGGAGAGGAAGAAGCTATCCATGAAGACATTGATAATAAGAAGCATGAAATATCTATTTACGAGAATTATTTTCTTTCATCTCTAAGTTTGATCCATTAAAATTGAAGAAAAACTCAAAACACCCACTTATGATGGATAAATAGATGTTAAAAAAATTAATAGTTGGTTGAAGCACATATATGCATATTCCTTCTCCCATTTGAAGATGTGACTCTAGATATCCTTTTATTCTATGGGACAATTATGTAGATGTTATACAATTGGGAAAGAAGCCCATGATGACTAAATTGGAATATTTCAAGGAATTAATCAAATTACAATTATATCTGGTAAGTAATGAATATGACCATCTCATGAGATGGTAGTTTTATGGGTAAGAGAAAGAAAAAAGAGTTCAATATTACACATCCAAGTTTCAAAACGAAACCATCATGATAGGCATCTCACTAGAAGAATTTAGGTAGTAGTGAAGTATCTTGGAGGCCTATATCATTATATGCTAAGAAAATTTCAAGTTTTAAATAGTACAACCATTAATGAAACCAGCTCCTCATATATTATGATAGACATGAAAAGGGTACTACATAAGAGTTAAGTAGAGACATCCAAAAGAAAATGAGTGAATTTTTATCTATAGTGAATAAGGGAAAATATCCAAGAATCACTACAAACATTCTGATGTAGATGGACACACATATGAAAAATGTTAAAAGCTTCATTTGAAATGGTATAAGTCCAAGAAAGGAGCAATGAAATATACCAACATGGAAGGACAAGAGATAGAATACAACTCTAAAGTAGATAAAAATGTATACTTTATATTTTATGAGCTAAGGGAAAGTGGAGAAAGGAATTCACTCTTCTATATCAAGGTTTGAGTGACTAGAAAGAAGGTAAATGCTCTTTTTGATAGATATTCTCATTACAATCTAAATTTTTCCACATTAATTGATGAACATGGTTTGAAAATCTATGGGAATTTTAATGGTCCAAACTTCAAGCGTAAATATACATAAATTTCATAGAAAATTTCAGAAGAATTAATGATAAACATGAGGAAAATTCCTTTAACAATGATATGATCAACATAATTGGTGGGTAGTGCAAAAATTATCTATGGGATCAAGAAACTAACTAACTGATAATATTGTAATTTTATAACTATGGTGCTCCAATCTTGATCCAACTCCCTGCAACCAATATGTGGGGAATGACTATCGGCCCAACCATAAACTTAACTATGCCATGTATTTTTGCAATTAGCCACCCACGAACCCTCAATTCATAATTTTATTATTTGTTTCTTTTATTAATAAAATAGTTTCTATTATTTATTTTTTATCATCCTTCACTTTATTTCTTATTTTTATTTATTTACGTATTATTTTTATCATCATTATTATTATTTAATAATAGTATGGGGCATTACAAGAATTCACATGCATATTCATTTAGTTTTAGAAGAATTCCTCCATGAGGATCATCAAGCATTGAAAATTTTAATTTACCACTAATGTTGTTATTGTCGATGATGTATAATGAGATGTAGCATCAATTGAATGGTGTGATGTCATGTTTGGAAGCCCTTACCTATGGGATAGGGATGCATTCTTTTACATAAGGGAAATCGAATATCATTTGGTCAAAGTTGGTGAGATGAACTTCGTCAAGGAAAATAAAGGGAATAATTAAGCTTCCCTTGTAGTTGTAGATTTGGACAAGAAACTAATTGTTATTAGCCATATGAAGAGTATAAGTTTAGATAAAGAGAGGAATTGGTCTTGGAGAAAATGTTTTGAGCTAGGTGATTCCATTGTTGTCGTCCAAATAGAAATATGAGTAGAAACAAGAGTCAAATTAATAATGCCACACCTAAATCAAGTGAAAGAGTGAACAAATCAAAAACCTCTTCCAGGGGGTAATATCATATATAATATATCAAATGCACAATATAAGATGACCATTCAATTGATTCTCATTCATGTATATATTAGGCACAAAGATGGATGAAAAGAAATAATTGTAATCAAACATAATTATTGTTAATTTAATGCTAATGAATGAGAGTTATGGTTATGGGCTTAACATACCCCTCCCATTTAAACAAGCATTTCTCCCAACCTCTATTAGTTATGGATGGTTGTGTATGAATAAATCATCTTGTTGAGTAAAATATTTTATTGGTAGGTACTTCCAGTTGATGAGGTGCTTAGTATTTTCTTAGGTTTGTAGTTTCATGATTCATGTTCCATTGATTATTTTATATTCCAGTATTATTTTTCCCTCTACATCAAGCTTTAGAAAAAAAAATATGGAATTGAATCTCGTCATTGTTGAAAATGCAGCAAGAAATTCCTAATTTATTTTTTCCTTTGATTAAATTAGGAGAAAGATGAAATTCCACATCAGTGGACAACTTGAATGAGTTAACTGAGTTAATTTGAATTGGAGGATGAACTTTAATTGTGTATAGTGATTCCAAAATTTTAGGAGCCTCGGTTGAGTTAATCTCAATTGTAACAATTTAATACAGTTAAATTGAGTTAAGGTTAGTTAAACTAGTTCCAACTAATGGAGGAACTAGTGGGAGGTCTACCAGTGGGGTGCAACTTCAATGTTTAACGAGTTAACTGATCAATCAACCTAAATTAACTCATGCATGCATGAAATTTGAGTTACCCAGTTGAGATTAGAGTTCAAGGGCAGTGTACTATCAGTTGTAGAATATTCCAAATTATACAAGTCATGCATGCAGTTGAAGGAAGGCCTAAAGTAATTGTGAAATTCTCATTAAGGAATTTCCTAATTAACAGGGGACCAATTCCCAAGGAAACAACGCAAGGAAATAGGAGCTTGGAGTCTTGGAAAAATGACTAAGTATTGGCCAAGGTTAGTTAGTCAGGAAGAGGATAGAAAATAATTGTGCAGGTTGAGCTCAAGGTTGAGAAAATCATATTGTATTCATCCATATTCTTTGATTAATTCAATACAGATAGTAAGTGTTTTTGAGCAGTTTCTTTCCCCTTGATATATCTTTGTGTATGTGTTTTGAATCTTAATACATGTTATTGATTTATGTTCTTGATCGTGAATTTACTTCCGCGTATTAGTAGAGTATATTTGAGTTATTTTAGTAAATTTAATGAGAATTTTGAATCTAAAATTAAAATTATACATGGTATCAAGGCTAGATTGATCGTAGAGAAGATAATTCAAAGTTGTCATTTCGGGAGGATTTGAGGTTGCAGATTAGGTTGTAGGATTTCTTCAGGACTGAGAAGATGACTTTCAATGGACCAAGGCTCGAGTATGCCCTTGAGGGAAGCTCAAATTATGTTGCATGGAGGGACGGGATGGAGGCAGTACTAGAGGATGATGGGTTGAAGGACTACATTGATAATGAAGTTCTAAAACCAGTAGCAGTTGATTCTCAAAATCTAGCAGAATGGAGGAAGTGTGTTTCTAGAGCAAGGAGAATCATATTGGAGGGAGTTTGAGATGATATTGTCTCGAATCCCATGGGAAAGAGAATCCATATGAAAATTTTTAAGCATTGATAGCTTTGTTCCAGAATAGTAGTGACCAAAGGAAGCTAGTGCTTAAGGACAAGATTTGTAACATAAAGATGAAAAATAATGAACAAATTCCGCAATACCTTAGCAAGTTTACACAGTGTTGTGTTGAACTTGGCGGGGTCAGTGTTACTGCTCTTGAAGAATATTTGGTAGCTATAGCTCTATTAGGTCTTCCTAAGAGTTGGTGAAATTATCAAATTTCTGTAAATGGTAGAGAGAAACTACCATAGTGGGAGCAGTTATTGTCCAATCTAGTGCAGGAAAAAATCAAGCAGAACAACAGAGATGGGACCTCATCCAAGGTTGAGGATGAGGATAATTGTGTCTTTGCTGGAATGAAAAATAAAGGGAAAGGTAATAAATCCCAATCCAAAGGAGATTCCAGTCAAGGGGGCAAGAAAAAGGACTTGTCCAAAATCAAGTACTTTCATTGTCATGAATTCAGGAACTATGCCATGAAATGTCCACAAAATAAAACAAGCAAGATGACCTCAGGAGGAGCGGCAGGTGAAGCTCTTGCTTCGCAATTTGAGCATGATTTTAGCCTTAATTCAAGAATGGCAAGAAAATTGATGGTAAGTTTTTGGTATCTTGACAATGGTGCCTCATTCCATATGAAAAGGAACATATATTTCTTTAGTGACTTAGAGGAGAAGGACCTCCTGATGCACATCGAGATGGGATATGATGGGAGGTATAGCGCGACTATTATCAATATAGTTAATTTTCAGAGGGAGTTTGGCTCCCCTCTCATTCTCAATGATGTGATGTTTGTTCTGGTTCTAAAGAAGAATTTGGTTTCCATCACGGTGTTTGAGTACCATGGCTATGATGTGATATTCAACAAATGAAAGGAATTCTAGAGGCGCATCTCCATGGGACAAGTGAAGCAGATCAGGGTTCTAGTGAAGAACCTCTACAGGTTGGATGTGGAAGACTGTGATGCTTTTATCACAAAGGTGGAGAAGGTGAAAAGCCGATATGTCGGTGAATTATGGCATAGAAGACTTGATCATTTGCACCATGGAGCTTTGAAGATCATGCATCAGATCACCACAGGCCTCCCCAATGGAGCAATGGAGCAACAAAATACATGAAAAGTGTGTACCTTGGGGAAGTACACAAAATAAACATTCAATGATTGGGATAGTAGGGCACATGCAATACTTGAAAGGATCCACTCTAATGTCTTTAGAATTTTCTCGACAGCCTCCAGAGCCAAGCACAAATATTATGTTATATTTGTAGATGATTTCTCATGTAAGTTTTGGATTTTCTTCATTTAGAATAAAGACCAAACATTCTCCATTTTTTTTTAATTTAAAGCACTTGCTGAGAAAGAAAATGGAAGAAAACATAAGACTCTCAGGAGCGATAACGATGTTGAATATGTGTGGAACGAGTTTAAAAATTTATGTGCAAAGGAAGGCATTCGAAGGGAATTGACAACACCCCATAACCCATGACAGAATGGGGTGGATAAAAGGAAGAACATAAGTATTGTGGGATCTGCACAGGTGGTGTTACATGATCAGGGCCTACCTCTGCACTTGTGTGCTGAAGAATGCAACACAAAGGTATATGAGTAGAAAAAGAGTCCTCATCAGATTCTCAGGATGAGTACACTAGAAGAATATTTTTCAGGGAAGAAATCAGATGTGTCACACTTCAGGATATTTGGATCATTAGTATATTTCCATGCTTCCATGGAAGTAAGGAAAAATCTAGAGCCAACAGTTGAGTTGGGCATATTTTTGGGGTACACTGATACACCTCACAACTATCGAGTGTACCTGCCATCTCTCAGGATGAGAGTTGTTTGTAGAAATGTGAATTTCGATGAAGAGAAGGAAACGAAGTGTTCCCTTGAGAGGGAGCATCAGTTGCATGCAAATCAGGATATTTTTACTCCAAAGGAAGAACATCAAGAAGATTTGGAGCAGCCACATGCAGAGGAGAAGAGAGTGGACATATTCATTAAAGTAGAGACATCCAGGGAAGGACGGAAGCATACCAGGGAAGCTAACAAATTATTGAAATATGCTAGAGAGGACATGGGAGCACCCACATCACATCACAAGCATAGGAGGTCACCAAAATGATACACATGCTACATGGACTTGATGAGTGAGATAGTAGAGGAAGAACCAGCCTCATTTGAGGAAGCAGTAGAGAAACCAATATGAGTTTATGCTATGGTATAGGAATATGATTCCATTATTAGGAAATGTGTTTGGGAAGTGGTGCTAAGACCTTCATACAAGTAAGTGGTGGGTTCAAGATGGATTTACAAGTTAAAGCATGCAATATACAGAAGCATATAGAAGCACAAGGCCAGATTCATGGGCAAGGGGTACTCTCAGGTAGAAGGGATTGAATATGAAGAGACCTTTTCTCTTGTAGCAATGTACTATTCCATCAGATCAATTCTCACTCTCATTGCACAAATGGGGTGGAAAATCCACCAAATGGATGTGAAGACAACATTCCTCAATGGATTGATTTAGGAGGAGGTGTACATTGAACACCATAGTCGGAGTGGTTATTGTCTGATCTAGTGCGGGAAAAAATAAGGTGGAGAAATAGAGATGGGACCTCGTCCAAGGTTGAGGATGAGGATAATTTTTTATTTGTTGGATTGATAAAGAAAAGGAAAAGTAATAAATCCCAATCGAAAGGATATTCCAGTCAAGGGGGCAATAAAAATGACTTTTCCAAAATTAAGTACTTTCACTGTCATGAATTCTAGAACTATGCCACGAAATGTCCACAAAATAAAACAAGCAAGAATACCTCAGGAGGAGCGGTAAGTGAAGCTCTTTCTTCACAATTTAAGCATGATTTTACCCTCATTGCATGCATGGAAATCACAGTGATGGTAAGTGTTTGGTATCTTGACAACGGTTCCTCATTCCATATGACAAGGAACGTAGATTTCTTCAGTGACTTGGAGGAGAAGGACCTCGAGAAGCACATCGAGATGGGATATGATGGGAGGTATAGTGTGACTAGTATCGATATAGTTACTTTTCAGAGGGAGTTTGGCTCCCCTCTCATGCTCAAGGATGTGATGTTTGTTCTGGGTCTAAAGAAGAATTTGGTTTCCATCACGGTGTTGGAATACCATGGCTACAATGTGATATTCAACAAAGGAAAGGAAAATCCTAAGGCACATCACCACAGGAAAAGTGAAGAAAATTAGGGTTCGAGTGAAGAACCTTTATAGTTTGGATGTGGAAGACTATTATGCTTTGAGCACAAAGGTAGAGAAAGTGCAGAGCTGAGATGTTGGTGAATTATGGCATAGAAGACTTGGCCATTTTCACAATGGAGCTTTGAAGATCATGCATCAGATCACCACAGACCTCTCCAATGGAGCAATGGAGAAAAAAAATACATGCAAATGGTGTACCTTGGGGAAGTACAAGAAATCCACATTCAATGATCAAGATAGTAGGGTGCATGCAATCCTTGAAAGGATCCACTCTAATGTCTTTGGAATTTTCTTGAAAGCCTCCACGACCAAGCACAAGTATTATGTTATATTTGTAGATTATTTCTCACGTAAGTTCTAGATTTTCTTCATGTAGAAGAAAGACCAAAAATTCTCCAATTTTTTTTAATTTAAAGCACTTGTTGAGAAAGGAGCTGGCAGTAAACTTAAGACTCTCGGGAGTGATAACGGTGGTGAATATGTGTTGAATGAGTTTAAAACTTTATGTACAAAGGAAGGCATTCAATGGGAATTGACAACACCCCATAACCCACGACAAAATGAGGTGGCTAAGAGGAAGAAAATGAGTATTGTGGGAGCTTCACAGGCGGTGTTGCATGATCAGGGCCTACCTCCTCACTTGTAGGTTGAAGCATGAAACACAATGGTTTATGTGCAGAAAAATATTCTTCATCGGATTCTCGAGATGAGTACACTAGAAGAAGATTTTTCAGGGAAGAAATCAAATGTGTCACACTTCAGGATCTTTGGATCATCAGTATAATTCCACATTTCCAAGGAAGCAAGGAAAAATATAGAGCCAACAGCTGAGTTGGGCATATTTTTGGGGTACACTGATACACCTCACAACTATTAGGTGTACCTGCCATCTCTCAGGATGAGAGTTGTTCGTAGAAATGTGAATTTCTATGAAGAGAAGTAAATGAAGTGTTCCCCTAAGAGGGAGCTTCAATTGCATGTAGATTATGATATTTTGACTCCAAAGGAAGAACATCAAGAAGATGTGGAGCAACCACATGCAGAGGAGAAGAGAGTGGAGATATCCACTCAAGTGGAGACATCTAGGGAAGGAAGGAAGCAGACCAGGGAAGCTAATAGATTATTGCAAGATGCTAGAGAGGACGTGGGATCACCCATATCACAGTGCAGGCAGAGGAGGTCACCAAAACGATAGACATGATACATGGCTCTAACGAGTCAGCCAGTAGAGACAGAACCAAACTCATTCAGGGAAGTAGTAGAGAAGTCAATATGAGTTTATGTTATGGTATAGGAGTATAATTCCATTATTAATAATTGTGTTTGGGAAGTGGTACAGAGACCTACAGACAAGTCAATGGTGGGTTTTGGATGGCTTTACAAGGTAAATCATGCAGTAGACAGAAGAATCGAGAAGCACAAGGCCAGATTCATGGCCAAGGGTACTCTCGGGTAGAAGGGATTGAATATGAAGAGACCTTTTCTCTTGTATCAAGGTACTCTTCCACTAGATCAATTCTCGCTCTAGCTGCACAGATGGGGTGGAAAATCTACTAGATGGATATGAAGACAAAATTCCTCAATGGATTGATTTACGAGGAGATGTACATTGAACAACCTATAGGATTTTAGACATTCGATAGAGAGTCACATGTGTGTTGACTCAAGAAAGCATTGTATGGGCTGAAGCAAGAGCCTCGTGATTAGTACACAAGGATCAATAGCTACCTCACCAGGTTGGGCTTCACCAAAAGTGAAGAAAATGCAAACCTTTACCACATTATGGTAAAAGGTAAATTTTTAACTATAGCCTTATATGTTGATGACTTGATTTTGAACATCGATAAGCAACTTATCAGGTCTTGCACGAAGATATTGCAAGAGAGTTTGAAATCAACGACATGGGGTTGATGCACTATTTCCTTGGTTTGGAAGTATGGCAGAGAGAAGGGGAACTATTTGTCTCTCAGTGCAAGTATGCCAATGAGATACTTCAAAATTTCCACATGGACAAATGTGGACCCATGGAGGCTCCTCTAGTGACCAACTGGAGGAAAGAGGATCTCAATTCATGTGAGGAAGTGGATGATACCATGTACAGGAAGTTGGTGGGTTATCTCATGTATTTGGTGAACACATGAAAATTCATGTGTTATGAGGTCAATATTTTGATCCAATCCATGGCTCGACCGACTAAATTATTTTGGATGGATGCTAAAAATGTACTACGGTACCTCATAGGCACCACTCAGTTTGGAATTTGGTATAGACAGAAAGAGGGAGTGAAGATGCAAGTATTGATTGATGTAGATTGGGTGGGTAGTCCATCATATCAGAAGAGCACTTCAAGAGAAATATTCAATATTGGTTTAGTAGTATTTTCTTGGTACAACATGAAGCAGAGATCAGTTGCACTCAATTTAGCAGAAGAAAAGTACATGATTGCTAGTCAAGCAACTTGTGAAGCTATTTGGATGAGAAAGATTCTTGTTGGGTTATTTGGTCATATTATGGATCCTATTGTGATTCATCGTGACAATCAGGGTTGTATCAAACTCTCTAGGGATCTATTTTTTCACGATCAATCCAAGCACATTGATATCCAGTACCACCATCCATGAGATTGTGTGTAGAGGAGGCACATCATGTTGTTGCAGTACATTAAAACAGAGGAACATGATGCAGATATTTTGACAGAGGCCTTTTCAAGAGGAAAATTCAAGTTCCATAGAAGTATGATTGGGATATATGATAAGCCCTTTCTTGCTAAGAGAGAGTGTTAAAAATGCAACAAGAAATTCACAATTTAATTTTTCCTTGGATTAAATTAGGATAAAATCAAAATTCCACATCAGTAGACATCTTAAATGAATTAAATAAGTTATTATCACTCAATTAGATTATTTAATTTGAGTTGGAGGATGAACTTGAGTTTTTTATAGTGATTCCTAAATGTTAGGAGCCTAGGTTGCGTTAATTTCAGTTGCAACAATTTAATTCAGATAAACTGAGTTAAGATCATTTAAACTAGTTCCAACTATTGTAGGAACTAGTGGGATGTCTAGAAATGGGGTGCAACTTCAATGTTTAATGAGTTAACTAACCAATCAAACTAAATTAAATCATGCATCAGGGAAAATTTTAAGGACGGAAAATTATCTTGAAGTTTAAAAATAATGGTGAATCTCACTGGTCCCTAATATGAAAACTATAAAACATATATTGATATATTTGTAAAATTATTCAAATTTATAATGGTTTTATATATATCCTTTATATAATGTTGGAAATTTTTAAGGTAAAATAATTTTATATTGTAAAATTTGGGTGAAACATTTTTATAAAAATGGAAATTAGCGAATCTTTTTTTGGGAAAAATCATGGAAAATTAGCCCACCTGTGAATTTTAGTCCCTAAATTTTTTCGTGGCATGCATGCATGAAATTCAAGTTACCCAGTTGATATTGGAGTTCAAGGGAATTTTATTACCATTTGTATAATATTCCAAATTATACAAGTCATGCATGCAGTTAATTGAAGGCCTAAAGGAATTGTGCAATTCTCATTGAGGAATTTCCTAATTAATAGGGGGATAATTCCAAAGGAAACAACACAAGGAAATAGGAGCTTGGAGGCTTGGAAAATTTTCTAAGTATTGGCCAAGGTCAGTCAGTCAGGAAGAGCATAGAAAATAATTGCGCAAGTTGATCTCAAGGTTTATCAGAGCATATTGTACTCATCTAGATTCTTTGATTAATGCAATACACATAATAACGGATTTTGAGAATTTTCTTTCCCCTAGACATATCTTTTTGTATGTGTGTAGAATCTTGATGCATGCTATCGATTTTTGTTCTCGATAATGAATTTACTTCCGCAAATTGGTAGAGTAGATTTGAGTCTTATGTTTTAGTAAATTTCATGAGTAGTTTGAATCTACAATTAAAATTCTACATTCATATAATACCTTATTTAAATTTGAAATATGGAAAACTAAATGTACATATGAACAAGGAGGAAAATCCAATTCGTAAGTCTACTTCTAATTCTTTGTAACACCTTAGAAACCATCATACAATGGTGTTAATTTATTTTCGTTATTTTTCTTCTTGAGGGACATGTATTTGTATGGGGCAACATCACCAATACTCAATCTTCTACTTCAAAGTTCCTTTCATCATGATGTTGATCTACATTTTTTTCATCTTATTTTGTGATGATAACTAGGTTATCCTTCAATAGTTTGATAACCTCATGTTGGTGGATGATGTGATATTCCACTACTTGAACCTTAGGCTTCCCTCTTAAGGTTGTTGTAATGGATGGAGGTAGATACCCACAACATACTATAAATGAGGAAATTTTGGACGGATTATGGAAGGCAATGTTGTATATGTAACCATTTGACTCATTATTACTATTTATGAAATGAAAAGAAATGTAGAGAACCTTCAAAACATTTATTCACAGTATTAGCTTTCCCTTTAGATTAGGGATGGTGCAAGGAGACGTGATCTGACTGAGCACCAAAACAAGGAAACAAGTCCATCCAAAAATTATTGCTGAAAGATCTTTATCAGTTACTATAATCTTGGGGTTTCTATGTAGCTTTTGAATTGGTTTCATTGATCCTTCTTCCCAATACTAACTTGGTATGGCTAATGGTTGTAGAATAATCAAAACCCTGATCATCTCTCCTATGTTATACTGGAAACTAATCACTTTGTCACAAAATTTTGAACATTAACTTTAAGAACTTCCTAGAAAAATTCCTTATTGGTTTAATGATTAGTTTTCATAAATCCTGAGTGTCTACTTATATTAGAAGTGTAAAGTTTAAAAAATATTTTCTATTTTAATTGTGATTTCTTATATAAATATAGGAAATCCTTATACTCACTACAACATAAAGGGGGGTTTTAAGACAATATTTAAGACAAATTTTGGGGAAATTGTCTTAACTTGAGACAAAAGAAAACTTGTGTATTGTCTTAAATATTGTCTTTAAGCGGATCTCTCAAATTAAATTGTCTTAAAATTAAATGTCTTAAAATATTGTCTCTATAAAGACAATATATAACACAATTTTTTTTTTCTCTCAAGAGACAATTTCATTTTTCTCTCTCTAGAGAAAATAGTTACACTAGAACAAAAAGGGGGGTTTTAAGACAACTTTTGGGTTAATTTTCTTAACTTGAGACAAAAATAAAAAAATTTATTGTCTTAAATATTGTATTTAAACAGGTATCTCAAATTATTGTCTTAAAAAATTGTCTCTATAAAAACAATATATAACACAAGCATTATTGTCTCTTATGAGACAATTTCATTTTTGTCTCTCCAAAGACAATAGTTGTAATTATAGACATATTGTCTTTATTGAGACAATGTATTTAATCCTATATATTGGCTCTCTAGAGACAATATAAAACAATGAATCCAGAAAAATATATCACCATTAAAATAAATCAATATAAAAATATTTAATTAAAAAAATCTACATTATTAATGAGTAATTCATGTTAGGGTATAGTGGAATTGAACCACCAACCTCCTGCATGGCAGGTGCTCTTCCATTGAGCTAGCACCCTTTAAAGAAATATGTAAGGAGTTATGGCAGTCCTTGAAATTGTATAATACACATTTATTTTTAAAAAATGTTCAACACATAATAGCATTATCCTTTTAAAATATATAATCATGCAAGCCCCTGTTTCTAACTTAATAAAAAAAACAAATCAATGAAGTTAGCTCACTGTGACACCCTTCTAGCTTGACTTGCACAAAAATATAATAATAAACAATAATCTACAAACAAATTAATATATCCATACGAAGAAAATTAACTAGAATTAGCACAAGAAATACAACCACCACCCAAAGAGCTACACCAGCTTGCTAGTAGGCACTGATGACACATACGATGTAGTAAATTAGCTGTATCAACTCAGTAGAATTTCCATTAATATTAATTTTTGTAGTTAGTGGAGAAAAAAAGAAAAAATAGCCTAACTTGTTTTATTGATTGATAGTGTCAATCTTTAGAAAACGAAGTACATACCTGTGGGCCTTGAAAGCTTTCATGACATCAAGGAACTCATCAAATTTCTCTCCATTGTCCTTGAATATCTCTCTTTTAATGACTTGAGATATGCCACAACATCATTTGTTGATAATGTTTTTGATCCTTCAAAATGTTGTTGTAGTACCGAGCTATGTTAGAATATTGATGTAGTCCCGAGTAACAAAAATAAGCAAGTTACTCATCATGCCTTTTGTATAAATTTGCAAACAAATGCAATTAGAAGCACCAATTAAGAAGGAAAAGAACGGGCTAGAAAGACACTTAGGAACTACTATTTTATCAAACATATAGAAAAACCACACATATTTAAATTCTATATTGATAAAATATTGGGAATCTATCCCTTTGAAACCAGGAACTCTAAAAGCTTTAGGAAGTCCATATGAACAGGAATATACCATATGAAATGGTTATTCCATGATCTCTTTAAAAAAATTAAGAAAGAAATTTTTTATAAAGGAAATAGATCTCTAAGTAACAATAAATGAATTAGGAAAACTATAAAAGAACCACTGCGGCATCCCAGTCATTCTGAAGTTCTAGTAGCAACAAGAATGTCAACAAATATAACTCACAAAAATTCAGAATTAAGAAGCAGCATACAGAACTACCTAAAACAATTTAGGTTAAATCACCAAACATAAAGAGAATGCAAATAGATCTGTCTTCTTGATCAAATATACTTCAGTCCGATTTAACTTCACATTGTAGTATTCCCTCGATACATGCAACATGCTACAATTTTGTTACTGGAAAAACCAAAAAAGGAATCTCTTGCCATGTTAATGTTGAATGTGCTTAATTATGATAGAAAAGAGGAAAAATGACTAGAATTGAGTATCTAAATTATTTTACTAAAATAAAAACATCCGACCCCTAAAATTGGAAAAGGTTGTAAAAATCACATTCACTGAATGCTAAATTGAATAATCTTGATATTAATGTGAATGGAGGTTTTAGCAAGTAGATTTATTCTTATAAAGGGAAGATATGGTGTTTGGTGATTCCATGGCTCAACTATTATTGTTATTATACAAAGAACAAAGTGAATGTAAATACTACAAATCTATGACAATACAAAGATAGAAAATGACAACAAAATAACTATGTCCTTTATTAACCCAATGAATGGAATATGTAGTGAAAAGATACAGAAATGGCAGACAACATGAAAAAACCACAAATTTTTTAATTTCCAGTTGAAATTACCAAACCCTCGATAGAATGAATAAGTCTCATAATAATTCTACAACAAATTTAAGATGAATGCATCATAATAAAATTAATACAAACATATATTCATCAAAGACTGATAATTCCAAATTAAAAATCTGTCAAACCCTTGAAAGAGATCATTTAGATAACAACCAAACTAATCTTAGATTTTCCTATACAAATGTGTTGAATTGTTCTAACAATAACATAAAAAATATTCTCCTACAAGGGAGTACCGATCTGCTAAATAACTTGAGACCAATGACCTCTGACCAGAGATTTAATTTACAAAAATAACCATTCTGCATGAGAAAATATGGTGGTTATGAGAGATATAACCCTCCAGAGAAATTGTTACAACACCTCCTATCCTTCGTCAATGACCATGGACATAGAAACCCCTTCAAGTGCAGGATAAATACTTGAATATCCAAGAATCAGAAGTGGTGAGTGCTTTATTTCCAACCCAGCTCTAACCTCATGCTCTAGAAGAATATAATGGTACATGTAATTAAAAAATAAACCTCGTTAATCTAAGGATGACACCATTATATCCCATAAGAAAAGATAGGTTACAATATTACCTGAAGGGAAGTCCAGGTTGACTTCCTCAATCGCCTAGCACAACAAAGCCAGAGGGTTCAAAATCGACAACATGAGTTTAACCTTTTGTAAAAGTGAAAAAATTTACATAGAGGAGGAATAAACAAGATACATAATGATACCTGTTGGAATTCGCCTTAGGAAACTGACTGAGAAATGGGAACAAAAAGTGCTAGAAGGAAATTGTTCCAACCCTAAAACAATAACCGATCAAAGTTGAGAGAAGTCTCGAAAATTTTCATTTAGTATAGAAATCAACTGATACCTGAAGCAAGATAACCATAAGGGATAATGAAAATACTGGTGTGGAATTTGTAAAGCTTCCGCAACCCTGGAGACAATAGAATGAGAGAACCCTCACCGTAACTAGGTAATAGAATTATTTACCCTAACGGCAAGCCATCTTAGCCATCGATTCAAGTCTTGGAATCGTGCCCATTTATTTTTGAAGGGATCCCAAGGCAACGTTGACACTTGGAAGAGGATCGATGAGCTTTGAGAAACTTCATGATTAGAAAGAAGGGGGAGTCGATTTGCATAGCTAAAACTTTGTAAATCCCATCCTTCACATATGAAATATATAAACGCAACTACCAGTGGTAAATGCCGACATATAATATTGATACATTTAAAGCAAAGTTATGGAAGGTAAATGTCAACACATGTTATTGGTACATAAATAAAAGCTGCCAAGAGATTATCACTACCAAGATTAACTCTATATGCTCTATTATAAGATTGATAGTTGAAGTTACTACAAGTAAAAACAATATTTATGGTATTTGTGTAGGGTAGATGTGTTAAAAGTGGCTTAAGTGAAAACTAGTAAACCTCCAAATCCTATGTAAAGGAAGGCAAATGAAATTTGTATAGACTGGAGCCTTTTGCATATAATAATATAATTTTGTTTTTGTAAATATAATTCAAATTATGATTAGTAAAGATCATGAAATTTCCAAAACTAAGGCATACTCTACTTGGCCTGGAAATATTATTTGGAGATATTCCATTGTTTATAAAGGTATGGTTGATGAGATATAAGTAGTATTCACTAGTAGTCTTAGACTATATTATTTTATATCTCTACCTAATAGGAGAACATTTCATATCTCATGTAGGTGTTAGAGGATTTGAAAAAACATCAATACATAGAAAACACTAGGAAATTTGAACTTGCTTAGCAATCATTAGTGCATTTGGGGTACATGATCAATGGAGAGGCACTTAATTATAAAAGCTTACCCTAGAGGAAATATCATTAAGATTTATCTTATACTCAAATTGGGATACAATCACATTGCATAACATATCATATCACTCTTCATCTATGCTATTTTTTCATATGCTATCGACTTAAGGCATTTCCTTTGCAACATTTGGTGCAATTGCTAGTTATATTTCCTTTCCATGGATCAGAGAAGTGTGTGCCTTAGATATACTATACAAAGTTTTATAAAATTTGTTCTAATCTTTAGTAAACTCACACTCAATCACTTGTACATCAGTAGGAGGAAGAAGAAGAATGGGTATGAATATTCATGAGAAAATATTAGAAAACACTCAAAGGGTCTGGACATCAAAAGTAAGATGAAATCCCAATTCTACATTCATACCTTCCCTCTTTGCAATATTGTCTTCTGTCCTTCACAACATCAAGGGCCTCAAGTTACATTGAACTAATTTCAAACCACATACATCACCTTCATCAAAGGGTTTTTGAATTATTTTATACTACTTGGACACCACAAGGTATTGAATAGAAAGAAAGTATCAATTTATTCTGAAAAAAACAAAATCAGACAAAGGAAAAAAATATACATGGTACTAACTATCAGAGTATCTAGTTGGATAAATTTCACAACATTTATTTGTGAACCCATGGTAGATAATATTATCTTATAGGTTGTATAATAAACTTACATTCAAGGAAGAAATCTGTGCATAAAAAAGGGCATAAGTAGAGTAGCAGTGTAGACAATGCTCTTCAAATCATCTAGGTAGCAGACAACTGCAAGGGCATCAACTGATAAGTATTTTTGTCTTTGAAATTAAGATTCAAAGAGACTTCTTACACTAAAATGTAAACATGGAAACACATACAGTAAAATATGGAGAATCATATTAGCAGAAACTTTCAGATATGGGAAGGAAAACTGCAACTACATTTGATTAGCATCAATTTATGGGTTGTTGTAAGCAAACTTTCAGACATGGGAAGAAAAATTGCAACTAATTTTGATGAGAATCAAGGTATTGGTTGTTGTAAGAAGTATATAAACTAGAACCTACTAAACATGAATTAATTGAATGGAGTTTTAACATTAAGAGATGGCAAAGAAAAATCAATTATTGAGGGTCAGAATTCAGATACTCGACTTGATTATCTAGATCTATCTAAAAACTCAAAGAAAATCTCAGAAGGCTTAAAAAAAAATTTGGATCAAGGCTCACAATGTAATGTTTATTTTAAATAAGTGACTTTTCTCATTTAAAATGAGTAAATAAACGATGTCCAACAAGTACTAGAAGTGCATTAAAAGGTAGATAAAAATGATGCCTAGTCAAATTTATTAAAAGGACTACCCAAAAAAATAACAATGACAAATAATAATAAAATGTTGCAACCTTAAAACCATAATCATGAGTCATAATAACAAAAAAATAAAATAAAGACAAATCCAACAACCTACAATGTATGTTGTGAATGTATAAATATTGAAATCCTTATTACAACCACAACACATTGTCGGGTATATATGCATACCTTGTGCATTTTTTTATTCATTACTTGTCATGATAGTTTAGTTATCCTGTGGTGTCTCCAAGTGGTAATTACACCTGTCCCAAGTCAGCCAGGGGGCATCTTAATTGCATCCCATGAACCAAACACAAGCCATTTGATCATTAGAACATGGTTATCATCCATAAAATTGTTTCATCTTCTAACTATGAGAATGGTTCCACCGAAAAGTGCCACAAAATTTTGTACCAAAAACCTTCCATGAGATAATGAAATACTCCTAATGATATTACAATGGATATTTATGTCGATTGAGAAATATGGTGATTGTGACATGTTCAAAAAACATAAACTCCTCATTGTTCCATCCACCAGATTCTATCAGGCCATTTTTAGGGCCTGGATTAAGAAGTCCAGGAGCCACATGGTTGAAATCTCCAAGCCCTTAAACCCTGACACAAGGTTTTTTTCTATTTTTGATTCAAGAAGAGTTACACTTGATATTGTGTCCCATAGACCTTGGCTCTCTAATATCACCTTAGTGGTGTTATCTTCATAGATGAGAGTTTCTTGCCCAAATAATATACCCAACTATGTTGTTATGAGTGGGTTGAATAACCTAACCTGATTATGCAGTTTCAAGGATTTCTAGATAGAATTTATGTGCATATTATGGTGTTATCCATCAAGTTATTTCAAGGAAGTTCTCTGAATTAGGGTTGGGG
Source organism: Pinus albicaulis (assembly GCA_034641835.2). NCBI lineage: Eukaryota > Viridiplantae > Streptophyta > Pinopsida > Pinales > Pinaceae > Pinus > Pinus albicaulis. Next base: position 40,090 of record JAXQQM020087233.1, on the reverse strand, counting down.
ACAAAGTTATTAAACATCTAATGAGGTATACCAACCTCCATAATCTGTATTTCAGGTGCCAAATTCTTGGCCATAGAATTCAGGATTGCCCCATTATTGTTAGAATTAATGCCCCAACTGCTCTATTGATTCTACTCCTTGGCGCCAAGCTCAAAATGTCTTGCAAGGTAATAAGAAAGGTGGGTTCATGTCGCCTGAAAGAATAAGAACTCTTAAAGGAAGAAGGTGGCCAATATAACAGTGTCAATTGTTGGTAAGCCTGTAGTTTCAAAAAACGGGGAATATTTGAAATGGCCCAAGGTTCCTAATATGGGAAATTGGATACAAATTTATAGGCTTAAAGGCATGGCTTCACTGAAACATTACAAGGTAAGAGAATATGGACTACATCACTGCTAATCCACAATGATAATGACCTCATGAATGTCAAGAGGGTATGCCCCCCTGTATAAAATTCATAGTTCATAACATTATAATTATGATCCCTAGTTTACATATTTTGTGTTTATAGAAGTTAATTGTCTTTTTACTTCAAATGGTCCTAAATTATATTTCCAATTTGGTCATATTATTTCTAGTCATATGGATGCCAAGAGGAAGGCTATCACTTTAGTTTCTATGAGCCTTTCTTCAGTTGTGGGGTGGGGCACAAACCCATTACAGAGTTGAATGTTCAACTTTGGTAACATTTATGCACCTATTGTTGTTAAGGAAAATTGAATTTCAGAACTGGATGGCTCACAAGTTGGCCAATTCTTAGTGGCTAGTTTGCAGAAACTCCATCACAGTTGAAATCTAGATGATAATTAAGGTGTGTTTCCTATCATAATTCCCTATAGAGAAAATATCATTAAGTGTTGATATCATGAGAGATAAAAAAGGATCAAATAGAACCAACAACACACCCTAAATCAGCAAAAACTACAAAACACACAAAGAGAAGAGAAGAGCATGAAGAAGAGAAACACCACACGAAACTAAAGGATTGGGCATAAGAGAGCACTTATCTCCTGATCAAACAATGTATTTGTACAATATTTGTACACACTCTAAGGTGAAATTCCCTCCCTAAGAATAGTGCTATATGTTTTATATGTGGCCCTAGTGTTAGTACTAGGATGTGACATGGAGTGCAACATGGTGGAGTAGGGGGTAGTTGTGTGGCACATGAGTTGCATTGAAAACATGGGAAATAAATCAATCAAGTGTGAAAACATTTGGGTCTTGAACCCTGTGATGAATGAAAAATGGTTTTAGCCAGGATTTTTAGGTTTACCTCCAAAATTTTGGAGTTTACCCATTGATTAGTCCATTCAGAGAATCAGTACCCCTAGCTTTATGAGTGAATTGTGTTTAATGAGCACTAGCTGTAATGTGTTCCATGAAGGAAAAAAGCCAACGAGTTTGAGACGAATTAACCATTTGTCATTGTAAGGTGTGTTATGCCCTAGTTTTGAAGAGATAACATGAACCACCTTAGAGTGTGATGAGTTGTGCCATGGACTTAGGTCCACTTACATGGGTTGAGGCATAAATTTACCCCATGAGTTGAGGATAATTATTTGAATACATACCTATATAAAGTGTTTATGATATAAGATTAATGATTTTTTGTTGATGAATGAAAGGGGAAGATGAGAAAAGAGAGCCATTGAGGTTTGTTGTAAGTTAATCAAAAAGAAGGAAAAATGTCTCTTATTAGGAGGATTTTTCAATTTGTCTTTTCAATAAGACTAAATTTTAGTTGGGGCTAGGGATTTGGCCTTAAAAGCGTTGATTAGGTACTCTAGAAATCTAAGACGTGAAGTATCCAAGCTAGTATGTTATATAGATTCATATTAGGAAAAGGTTGCAAAGGCTAAGGTGCAAATATCCCCTCTTTAATATGGGTTTTAAACCTTCCAATTGAGAATGCTAAAAACAAGGTCAGAAATCTTGGAAGGAGGCCCTTGATTTGAGCAAAACTCAATCTCAATGCTTAATCCATGGTGTAATTATTTCTCTTTTTATTTGACCTTGAACAATGAGATCTATATTTAGGTCAATTTATTACTATGTCAGTTCAATTTATGTGCTGAGAATGTCTTAAGGGTTGTAGGGGATAATATGGTTATTTTTCAATAGCCCTCCCTTGAAACCCCATAAGGAGATGGTGAGCCCCATTTTGTTGTTGTAATATTTCAACCACAAGCTCTTCCTGTGAAGATGCCCTTGATTGGAGGGTATGCAAAGGGAGTGGAAAAAACCAAAACTTAATGTTGAGTCAAATGAGGAGTATATATTGTAGGTGTCTCTATAGGTATTGAAAAAGGTGAAGGGAATGGAGTTTACGTCATATTACAATGCCTTTTATTCCACCATTCAAGGTGTTAGAGGGAATTGAATTTAAGGGTCATGGGTGAGATCTCAGAGAGATCTTTAAAATGATAATGTGGGCATGATTTAGCATAGGATTGATTCTTCAAAGGTTGATTTTTTGGTTGATATTTCATAGGAAATGGAAAACATTGAAGCCATACCACCTATAGCTTAAGTAGAGTATGAGAAAATGTTTCCTGAGATTCAAAAATTTTCTCTATATTTTTTCCATGATATCCATGGTATATATGTTCAATTATTAATCACTCATGTCAATTTTGGCCCTAATTAGGAAAGGTAACATGGAAGGAGGTGACCCTCTTGGAAGAGTTCAAAAGGGGAAGGCCACATAAGTATAGAGATCTACATCAAAGGACATCTCTCATAAAAAGAGCTAGACATGTATTGGATGAATGTAGACAAAGACCCATCCAAATATTGAAAAAGGCAATAGAGCATCCCTTGAATCTCATGATAAATGGGACATTTATAGATGAGGTGATCCTATCACTCTATTTCATGTATATGGAAAAGCTAGTAGATGTTATTGATAAGAGGAGGATCACGATGATTAGTTTCAACTTGATGCCAATGTAAACCCACTCCAAACCCACCAAGGGGGGTCAATTTTTAGCTATAATATATCTATATCTATATATATATATATATATATATATATATATATATATATATATATATATATATATATATATATATATATATATATATATATATATATATATATATATATATATATATATACATACATAATATTGAAAAAGACAATAGAGCATCCCTTGAATCTCATAATAAATGGGGCATCTATAGATGAGGTGATCCTATCACCCTATTTCGTGTATATGGAAAAGCTAGTAGATGTTATTGATAAGAGGAGGATCATGATGATTAGTTTCAACTTGATGCCAATGTAAACCCACTCCAAACCCACCAAGGGGGATCAATTTTTAGCAATAATATATATATATATATATATATAAACTACTTTATATAATATATGCATATGTTCATAGTTGACATTGAAATATTTTACTTAATATGGACATTGACATATTTAATTTATAAATCAGATTGTCCATATCAAAATATTATTTTTTTATTAATATATGTTTAAATGCATGTCAATAACTTTAATATCTTTAAAAATTGCACCACTAAAAGTTGCACCAATGCTTGTTTTGCACATACCAAACAAGTTCTTATAAGGAGACCAAAATGTCAGATGAACACCACCAGAGTAGAACTTTAATTTGAAAGTCTCAAAAAACCAACTTTGCCATTCAATAAGAAAACGATAGATTGGAAATGTAGGTGAAAATGTTGAAAAGCATAACCATTTGGTTCTTTTTCATATAAATTTTCTTGAAGAATGAAAATAGTGTATTCCTTTGTAGAAAAGCATGAGATTTGAAATGGTCCATGATAATTGTAGATTCTTGGGGTTTTCTTTAAAGGAAAAGTCCAATGTTCACTCTAAACTAAACTATGATCATCAATAACCACTTGGTGAATCTAGTAGTCAACCACTAGACCAACCACAATATAATATGAAATTGAATAGGTCAAACTGAAAATTAAGTATGTTAACGCAAGAGTTCAATAAGCACTTGAATTTGGGTACTTGTGCCTACTGGGAGATACTTCCATTAAAGGAAATCATAACACAAGTAGTAATACAACAAAGTATAAGTGATCTGAATGTTGATATTACCAAAGATGTAGTTAAAGGATTGGGAAAATTTATGGCAATCAAGGGAGTGATAGATCTCTATGGAAACATGATGATGTTGCTGGATAGGGTCATATCATTGTGGAGGCAGGGATTTAGCTTATAAAAGTGTCTCAACTCTGTCTACTTAGTTGGATGGGTTGTTTATCTCAGATACAGTTATATTGGCTAAATTAATCTTATCAAGCTCATGAGGGTAGGAGAGGGAGGTAAAATGGGGATGGGAAGCTTAACAGTCCTCCACAAGGAAAATATATGCTTGCATGTAAAGGAAAAGGGAATGCTAGGGGGAAAATTTGATACAAATAAATGGTAAATTATGCCTCCCTGAATGCACATCATGAGACTGTGTTTAAGCTTTTCCATTCTGAAGGTGCAAGAAGACTAGAGTGTAAGCACAAGAGAAAAGATAAAAACATTGTGGGTTGAGAAGAGGACCAAGAAGGCCCTTTTTGGTTCTTCCTCTTCAAGACTCGATACACAAGATTTAAGAGTGTTTATAAGGCTAGAGTAAATTTGAGATGGAATGTCAAGCATATGCTGGCAAGGTGTGTTGGTGGACTTGTTGAACAATTAAAGTTTCCACAATTAAGTCTGATGCATTTGTTGAACTTCAATTCCTCAGGATTTCAACCTAGATAGTCTCAGTATGATGGAATTTTTTTTGAATTACTTATTCCCCCCTAAAATTATCGACGGGCCATTTGTTGAGTGTTTGATGGGCCATTTTTCCCTATCCTTCCAACTATATTAAGAGTACTATACACATGCATACAATATTTTTCATGTGGAAAGAAATATGTTAAAAACCTCAATGCTTGATTGCATTAATCTGATGGATAAATACGTATTACAATTGCTTTGCTCAACTGAGAACAACCTGCAAGTGAATAACCTATCTCTCTGCTCACTGAGAAGCTCTAACCCAAAATTAGTCAATTTCTACCTCTTCTTGAGCCCATATTTACTTGTACAATTCCTTGAGAAATTAGGCCCTTACTATTTATGAATTTATACAAAATGGATTGCGTAATTCCCAAGGTTGATCATTTGACTGCATGCAACACCTATACACTCAATACTAGTATACAACTGATGTTACACTGCCTTGGAATATCTACCACCACTGGGAAACTCAAATGATCTGCATGCGCTTGCTATTTTAGGTTGATTCATCAATTGACTAGATGATCACTGAGTTTTAATGAAGTCCCACTGCACAACTGATCTTCTAATGGTTCCTCCAAAAGTTGGAACTAGTTTAACTAAAAGCAACTTGAGATAACTGATTGTGATTTCTACAAATTAGAAATCACACATGCTTAACTAAACTCGAACTCCTTCAACTCGAATTTACTGAGTAAATCTGGTGACACAAGCCATGTCACACAAGTTAACTACATCCAAGTTGTCTACTGATGTGGAAATTCAAATTTTCTCAATTTAATCAAGGAAAAATCAAATTGAGAATTTCTTGCTACATTTTTCAATACTCCCTCTCTCAGCAAGAAAGAGATTATCAACCACCCCTATCTTGAACATGTGGAGCTTTAACTTCCCTCTTGACAAAGATTTTTTCAAAATGTCAGCATTTTTTTCCTCTGTCAGAATGTAGTGTAGCAACATTATCCGCCTCTGCACACAATCTCGTAAATGGTGATATAAGATACCTATATCATTCAATTGATCATGAAATATATGATTCTCAAAGAGCTTGATGAAACTCTCATTATCACAGTAGATCACATTTGGATCCATCATCTGACCAAACAATCCAACAAGTATCTTCCTCATCCATATCGCCTCACATGCTGCTTGACTTGCAGCCATGTATTCTGCTTTTGCCGAGCTGAACGCCACATATATTTTCTTCATGTTTTACCAAGAAACAAATGCAGAATCAATGCTAAAAATTCAACCTGATTTACTCTTTTGGTTTGATGGACTTCATGCCCAATTTGCATCTTTGAAGCCACGCAACTTCACTCCCTTTGTACCATAATCCAATATGGGTAGTTCCTTTGAGATACCGTAAAACAAGCTTAGTTGCCTTCCAAAATAATTTGGTTGGCCTAAACATAGCTTTGCTTAGTTGTTTGACTGCATAGCACATATCTAATCATGTGTTCACAAGATACATAAGTGAACCCACTAGCTGTCGATAAATGGTATCATCCACTTCTTCACCTGAAGTGGCATCGTCCTTCCTTTAGTTGTTCGCTATAGGTGTCTTCATGGGTTTACAACTCTCCATGTAGAATCTCTACATAATCTCATTTTCATACCTTCCTTGAGATAGAAACAGTTCCCCATCGCCTTACCATACTTCTAACGCAAGGAACTAGTGCACGAGACCCATGTCCTTCATTTCAAATTCCCTTGCAAGGTCCTCCTTGCAATATTTAATTAGTTACCCATCACTATTTAAAATCGAATCATCAACATATAAGAAAATAATAAGCAATTTAACTTCTACAAATATGTGATAGAGGTTTGCATTTTTTTCAATTTTGGCAAAGCCCAAACCAGTGAGATAGATATCGATCCTGGTGTACCAAGCGCAAGGTGCTTGTTTAAAATTGTACAATGCTCACTTGAGTCCGCACACATTAAAATCCTAATAAAATGTCTCAAAACATTATAATTGCTCGATATAAACCTCCTCCTCAATAACCCCATTGAGAAATGTTGTTTTTACATCCATTTGGTGGATCTTCCACCCCATCTACGTAGCCAAACCAAGAATTGATCTAATGGATTAGTACTTTGCTACAGGGGAAAAGGACTCCTCATAGTTAATTCCCATAACTTGAGAGTACTCCTTGGCCAAAAATCTCACCTTATACTTCTCTATGCTTTCGTCTGCTGCCTACTTCACCTTAAAGATCCATCTAAAACCCACTATTGATTTATCTGCTGATATTGGAACCACTTCCCAAACACTATTATTTATAATGGATTTGTATTCCTCCACCATTAAATCAACCCATACAAGTTGCTCTACTGCTACCTCGAAATAGGATGGCTCAATCTCTATAACCACATTCATTAGAGCCATGTATCCAGTGTTCCTCTCAGGTGACCTCCTTTTCTTGCACAAATTTGGAGCTCCCACATTCTCCCTCGCATCTTGCACAAGTCTGTCAACGTCCCTGATTATTTTTCTGCTTTCTCTGGATGGTTTTTCTTGAGTGAATGTCTCCACTCTCTACTCCTCAATTTTTGGTTGCTCCACAACTTCCTGAGAATCCTCCTTTTGAGCTAAAATCTCCTCTTCTGGTGGGATCTAAATATCCCTCTCAAGAGAGCACCATATCACATTCTCCTCATCAAAATTTACATCCCTTCACACAACTGTCATTTTGAGGGATGGAAATAACACATGGTAGTTGTGAGGAGTTTCTATGTAACCCAAAAATACACCTAATTATGTGTTTTACTCAATATTATTCCTTGATTCTTTGGAGACATGGAAGTAAACAGAGGCTCCAAAAATCCTAAAGACACATCTGACTTTGTCCCCGAGAAATCCTCTTGTACTGTAATCATGCCAAGAATCTGATGAGGACTTTGGTTCTGAAAATAGACTATTGTGCTACATGCCTCATCCCAAAAATGCAGAGGTAGGCCTTGGTCATGCAACATCACCCTCACTACTCCCACAATGCTACAATGATTTCTCTTAGCCACCCTATTCTGCCGTAAGTTGTGGGGTGCTATTAAATCTCATCGAATGCCTTCTTTCACACATAAATTTTTAAATTAATTAGACACACACTCACCTCCATTATAAATCTTGAGAGTCTTCACCTTCTTGTTATTTTGTTTCTCAGCCAGTGCCTTGAATTCTATGAACTTGGAGAATGTCTCATATTTCTTCTGCATGAAGAATATCGAACGCTTTCATGAGAAGTCATCAATAAAAATGACAAAATATTTGTGTCTGGCAGTGGCTACTATCGATAAAGGTCCACAAACATCAGAGTGGTTCCTTTGTAGGAATACACGTGCTTTTTTGTCTTGATCATGAAATGTGTATTTTATGTACTTCCCCAATGTACATCATTTACATACATCCTACTGCTTAAGTTCTCCTTTAGGGAGGCCAATGGTCATTTTTTGTATAATATTCTAGGTGGCATGATGCAAATGGCCAAGTATTTTGTGCCAAATTTCACTGACATTGTGGCCCACACTTTCTCTGCCATAGTGCTTAATGCAACACAGTTTTCCACATCTATCTTATACAAGTTCTTCACACAAACCCTGATATGCTTCACCTGTCCTGTGGTTATGTGTCTCTTTCCTTTGCTGAAGATCACATCATAACCATGGTCTTCCAAAACTAAAACATATATGAGATTTTTATTTAGGCATAGAAAAAACATGACATCCTTGAGCCAGAGAGGGGAGCCCGAATCCCTTTGAAAGCTGACTGTACCAATTCCAATCGCACTATACATTTTTTCGTCCCCTATATTGATTTGCATATAGATATATTTCTCCTCTGGGTCACTGGAAAAATATTTATACCTTTTCATGTGGAACGATGCACTTGAGTCCAAGTACCACATGCTCCCCATCACTGTGCTAGACATGCATGCAATAAGGGTAAAGTCAAGCTCGAATTGTGAATCCTAGGCTTCACTTGCTATGTTGAAATTTGCAGCAAGAAATAGTGAAATTGCGTAAGCAAGGCATGCTAAGCAGAGGCTGAGAATTGGCTAAGTACTAGCCCAATTTTGTCCAGATTAGTGTGAGATAGTCAGGATAGTGCAACAGGCTCTTGTGAGAAGGGTGAGTTGCATTGTTTCATGATTCCTTGGTTCATTATATAATAGAGATAGAGGGGTTTTGAGCAGGTTTCTTTCCCCAGAAAAATATCTTATGTTGTGGATTGATTTGATTTATATTACTTGGTGTGATTGTTTGATCTTATTTAATTTCCCCAAATTAATTGTAGAAGGATTCAGTATATTTCTCTAGTATATTGCATGATCAAATTGATTCCATTGGTATAAATATTGTTTGTATAATTTCTACATGGTATCAGAGCGCCAGGAATCACAATAGTGGAGAAGAAATTAAGTTTTTATTGAATAGTATTCAAACTTGCAGATACTTTCATCGGTGTGACAAGCGGATCAAGATGGCTTCCAATGGATTAAGATGGGAATATTCACTCGAGGGCGGTTCTAATTATATCTCATGGAAAGACAAAATGGAGGCAATTCTAGAGGATAAATTGTTGAAAGAATTCATTGATAATGATATTCCCAAGTTCGCAGCAGCAGAGACCTCTCTTCTTGATGCTTGGAAAAATAAGGTAGCAAGGGCAAGGAGAATATTATGAAAGGGAGTTTGAGATCACATTGTCTTGATTCTCCATGGTAAGGAGACTCCATATGCAATGTGGAAGGCCTTGACAGATCTGTTTCAGAACAACAATGACCAAAGGAAGTAGGCACTGAAGGAAAAGCTCAAGAAAATAAATAAGGAGGAGGGCGAGATGGTACCAACATACTTGGAAAAGTTCACTCAATGTAGAGATGAGCTTGGAAGTGTTTGTGTGAACATATTATATGATGAATTGGTGAGCCTATCACTTTTAGGCCTTCCAAAGAGCTAGCATAATTACCAGGACTCAGTGAATGGGAGGGATAAGTTACCCTATTGGGAGCAACTTTGGTCGGATTTGGTACAAGAAGAATTCAGGAAGAATACCAGGGATGGATCCTCATCCAAGACTAATGATGAGGAAGATTGTGCTTTGGCCATTAAGGCAAAGAAGACCAAGGGAAAGAAATCCCTAGGCAAAGTGGGCAAGGAATACTTGTCCAAGATCATATGTTTTCAATGTCATGAGCATGGGCACTATGCTACAAATTGTCCACAAAAGAAGGCAAGAAAGAAGGATCCTACAGTTCCAGTAGGTGAAGCATTGGCTTCACAATTTAAGCTTGATTTTACTCTCATTTCATGCATGGCCAACACTATAATGGGATGCATGTGGTATTTAGACAGCGGTGCCTCATTCCATATGACGGGGCATAGATATCTCTTTAGTGACTTGGAGGAGAAGGACCTCTAGCAGAAAATAGAGTTTGGAGATGGCAGGAGGTATAGCGCGACTGACATAGGTATAGTTACCTTTCAAAGGGAGAATGGCTCCCATCTCAGACTAGCAAATGTTTTGTATGTTACAGGCCTAAGGAAGAATCTTGTCTCCGTAGCAGTATTGGAAGATCGTGGTTATGAGCTGATGTTTAGAAATGGAAAGGTGTTCCTTAAACACATAGCCACGGGATAGGTGAAGCATATCGGTTCAAGAGTCAAGAACCTGTATTCTCTTGATGTTGAGGATGCATGCAATGATTTGAGGAGCAAAGCAGTGGTTAATGACTTGGGGGTTGATAGGGAGCAATTATCTCTCAGCATGCAGCTTCAGAAGCAAGATCAGAAGGTTGTGGAGAAGCCACAATTATAAAAGTAGAGAGGAGATCAAGTGGAAGATTCCACTCAAGAAGAGACCTACAGGAGGGGGAAATTTCGAGCTAGATGGGCAGAGGGAGTACATGCATCTATACCTCCAAGTGTGAGGTGGGGCGATGTGAAGAATTAATCCCAAGAAGAAATTTGGGCAGGATTCATTGAGATGGTGTGTCTCATGGATCGAACCTGGCTACGAGGACTCCACAGTACAACATTAGTATGAAGGATCAGTTAGATTGATGCAGTCAAATGCCAGGAAGACAAAAATCAGAGTGACGGGTGTGAGATACTAGAGCGCAGATCAGAGATGGAAGCAGTGCATAGTGCATGGATGCATATGTCAGCAGTGCAGAAAGTCCAGTGGACATGTGCAGTAACTAGCAGTAGTCAACAGACTCTGATGGTAGTTGTTTGGAGGCTATTCACTTTCAGAAGTGTTACATGCAGAACATTCCAAAGGTACCGGATCAGGACAGATTGATTCCTTTCTTGTTGAGAGGGAGTGTTGAAATTTGCAACAAGAAATAGTGAAATTGGCATCCAGAAACAACATCGATAAAATGGCACCTAGAAATGGCTACCATGCGAGGCTTTTGATTTAATTATTCCTTAATTAAATTTAAAGAAATATGTGTCAAATTTATTTATCCCTTAAATAAATTGGACAATATATTTTAATAGTATCTCATAATCACTTGTAATAGTTAACTGAGTGTGATAGACTCAGTTAGCTCATGAAATTCGAGTTGAGGGTTGTTGGTGAGGCATGTAGAGTGATTATATTTTTTTTAGAGTCCAAGTTGCAGTTAGTGTATTAGTTTAATGCATGAGAAATCAGTTAACTCAATTAATTGAGTATCAGTGTAACTAGTTGTAACTGATTGTTGCACTTTTGAGAGGTCAAGTGAATTAAGTCAGATTTAATTCACATGTAGTGATCTGTCAAGTGAATGATGATTTAATATTAATATATGCATGCATTTTAGTTCTAATGAAGACCCAGTTGAGATAAATGTTAAAGGGGAGATATCTATTAGTTGTATTTATAGAAAATTTCCCGAGTGTAATTGTATACACCATAGGATGCCCATGATGTATTGCACAGTCAAGGAAGGATAATTATCCTATTTAATAGGGATTAATTTCCTAGGGATTGCGTAAACAAGGAAGGCTGAGAAAAGGCTGAGAATTGGCTAAGTACTAGCCCAATTTTTTCCATATCAGTGTGAGACAGTCAGGAAAGTGCAACAGACTCTTGTGAGAAGAGTGCATTGTATTGTTTCATGATTCCTTGGCTCATTATACAATAGAGATAGATGGGTTTTGAGCAGGTTTCTTTCCCCAAAAAAAGATCTTGTGTTGTGTATTGATTTTCTTTCTCATACTTGGTGTGATTGTGCAATTGTGTTTAATTTTCGCAAATTAATTGTATAAGGATTCAGTATCTTGCTCTAGTATATTGCATGATCAGATTGAATCCATCGGTATACATATTGTTTTTATAATTTCTACATGATGCTCCTCTTAAGGTATTGTTGCTTGCTTTTTTGTGTGGAAACTTCGTCGCATAGTGCATGTATTCATGACAATGGAGGCATTTAATTTTTGACAAATATTTCTTCTTTCCCCCTTGGATGGATTTTGGTTTGGTTTGAGATTTCTTCCATTTTCCTTTCTTTCCATTTCCAACCAATGAAAATTTTTCTTTATCCTTGCCTTTGGATGAGGTCCTATCTCTGGTATTTTTCTTTATTTCCTCTTGTACCAAATCAGACCATAAGTGTTCCCAATTCAATAGTTTCTCCCTCTCATTCACTGAATCTTGATAGCTATGCCAACTCTTGGGAAGGCTGAGAAGGGCTACACTTGCCAAGTCATCCTCTGAAAAAGTAACACCAACTCTTGCAAACTCATCAAGAAATTGTGTGAAACTTCTTAAATATTACAGTATAGTGTCAATATTATACATATTGATATTTCAAAGTTTATCCTTGAGTGCCAACTTCCTATGGTAACTACTATTCTAGAACAGATCTGTCAGTGCCTACCACATTGCATAAGGATTTTATTTCCCATGGATATTGGTGACAATTTGGTCCCATACTCCCTCCAATATTATTCTCCCTGCCTTGGCTACATCTTTCTTCCATTAAGCAAGGTTCTGGGCATAAGATTCCGCTAGTTTTGAAACATCTCTCTTGATGTATTCTAGCAATCCATTGTCATTGAATATCTCATGCATGTGATCCTTCCATGCGATGAAATTAGAGTTGCATTCCAAGGCATACTCTAGCCTCAAACCATTCAAGGTCATCTTCTCAGCTTTGAAGAGATCCTACTACAATGAAATGAAAATTCGAACCTCCTAAGAAACAACTTCGAAATTCCTAGTTGAATGTGAATCCTTATCTGATACCATGTAGAAATTATGGTGTAGATTTGAAACTTCTCATGAATTTTTAATCAACATCACAAGACAAAAACCTACTCTACTATTATGTGGAAGTTAATTCCCAATTTAGAAAAAATATTTCAGACATGCAATAATAAATAACACACATGCACACAATATTTTTCATGGGCAAAGAAATATGCTAAAAAACCCAATGTCTACTTGCATTAATGTGATGAATAAACATGTATTACAATTTCTTTACTCAATTGATCACAACTTGTAAGTGAATAACCTATCTCTTTTCTCACTGAGAAGCTTTGACCCAGACTTAGTCAATTTATGCCTTTGCTTGAGCCCCTATTTCCTTGCAAAATTCCTTGAGAAACTAAGCCCCTACTTATTTAGGAATTTTTCCAAAATGGATTGCGCAATTCCCAAGGTTGATCAGCAGACTGCATGCAAACAAGGGTACAAAAATAGCAATAAGGGTGCTACACTAACAACAATAAGGGACTACACAAGTAATATAGGGACCTAACATGCCCCACTCCTTCAAAAAGTGTTGTCCTCAACTCTTGAGTAGCTTTGGATGCTTCTGTATAAAATTCTCATCTTCCCATGTGGAATCTTCAGTGGGTAAGTTCTTCCACTTGATGAGATACTCTGAAATTGATCAATTTCGTATTTGTCGAGTTCTTTTTTCCATGACTTCTTCAGGTTTCAATATGATTTTTCTTTCCTCATCAAGTTCTGGAAATATTTTTTGAACTAGAATTTTGTCACCTATAACCTTCTTTAAGCATGAAACATGGAAAACTGGGTGCACTCGAGAATAATCGGGAAGCTCCAATTTGTATGCCATAGTACCAATATTTTTCAACACCTTGTAAGGACCATAGTACTTTGGTGATAGTTTATTATCCTTCTTAGCTTTATTGAGGGACATTTGTTTGTACGGTTGTAGCCGTAAAAATACCCAGTCTCCTACATCAAAACTTCTCTCGTTGTGATGTTGATCTGCTAGTTGTTTCATTCGATTTTGTGCCAAATTTAGGCTATCCTCTAAGAGTTAGAGAGCTTGTTGTTGATTCTCGATGTGATCTTCCATTGCTTGAAACTTAGAATTTTCTCTTAAAAATGATGTGATGGACGGTGGATGATATCCAAAAAATGCCATAAATGGGGTCATTTTTACTGCAGTATGGAAGGAAGTGTTATACCATCATTCAGCCAGAGTTAACCACTTGACCCATTGTGTTTGTTTATCAGATACAAAACAACGAAGATATCCTTCCAAAAAAAAATTCATTGTCTCAGTTTTCCCATTGGATTGAGGATGATAAGATGAGCTATGACCTAGTTGAGTACCCAAACAAGAAAATAATCTCGTCCAAAAATTTCTAGTAAAAATGGGATCTCTGTCGCTTACAATAATCTTTGGGTTTCCATGTAGCTTTTGAATTGTTTCCATAAATGAAGTAGCAAATTTACTTGCTTTAAATGGATGAGATAATGCACAAAAGTGTGCATACTTGGTAAGTCTATCAACTACCACCATGATGACACTCTTTCCTTCGGACTTAGGTAACCTGTGATAAAATTCATTGAAACCTCTTCCCAATGTTGACTTGGAATGGTAAATATCGCAGAAGACTCGGGGTCTTAATTGTTTGAACTTTATTTTTCTGAAAAACCAAACATTCGGCCACAAACTTTTGAATATCAAATTTAAGGCCATCCCAAAAAAATTATTTCTTCACCTTGTGGTAAGTTTTAAAAAATCTTGAGTGTCCTCCTAAGGGAGAGGTGTGCAATCCCAAAAGAATATTTTGTTTTAGCTGGGAATTATTACAAAGATATAAGTGATCTTTATACCATAAGGAATCATTTTTCCAACTAAATGTATTAGATGGACTAGGATCTTTCTACAAATTTTGAATGAGTGTCCACACTTCTTAGTCATTTTTCCATTCATCCCTTGCTTCAGCTATCCAGTCTGGTTCGATAATAGAAATGGCACAAAGCAATGCTTTCACCTCTTCACCCTTTCTAGAGAGTGCATCTACAACAAAATTTAGCTTTCCTTTTTTGTAGATGATTTCAAAGTCATAACCCAATATCTTTGTGACCCATTTTTGCTACTCTTCTGAAGATATTCTTTGTTCCAAAAAGTATCTAAGACTATCATGATCATTTTTTACCTTGAAGTGTCTTCTCATTATGTAAGGTCTCCATTTCTTTAGTGCATGTAGTATTTCCAACATTTCCTTCTCATAAATATCTTTATGTAAATACTTTCCTTTGATTGGATGAATTTTAAAAGCAATGGGTCTTCCTTCTTGCATTAAAACAACACCAATTCCATTTCCTGAGGCACCACATTCCACAATGAAGAAAATTGTGAAGTCTAATGTAGCTAAGACTGGTGCTGGGCACATTGCATCTTTAAGATGTTCAAAGGCCTTAGTTTCTTTAGGAGTCCATGAAAATGCATCTTTCTTCAATAATGTTGTTAGAGGTGCTACTATTCTCCCATAATTCTTAAAAAACTTGAAATAATACCCCGTTAACCCAAAAAATCCTCACAACTGCTTTATGTTTGTGGGGACTTTCAACCTCTTATTCCACCCATATATTCCACCTCTTTTACTCCAAATAAACATTTGAAGGTTTTTGAATATAATTGTTTCTCCTCCAATAGTTTGAGCACCCTGTCAACATGTTGAACATGATCCTTCCAATACCTGATGTAGATTAGTATAACATCAAAAAATGCTAACACAAATTTTCTAAGGAAGGGTTTGAAAATGGAATTCATCAACCCTTGAAATGTATAAGGTGCATTGGTAAGGCCAAAAGGCATGACCAAAAATTCATAATGACCCTCATGAGTTCGAAATGTTGTGCTCGGAATATCTTCAGTCTTCATTCTAATTTGATGATATCTTGAACAAAGATCCAACTTGGTAAAATAAATTTCTCAATCTAATTCATTAATCACAAGAATGGGAAATTTATCTTTAATAGTGAGCTTATTGATCTCCCTATAATTTGGACACATGTGCCATGATCCATCCTTATTGTGCACCAATACTAGTCAAGCAAAGAAAGAACTTTGACTAGGTTGAATTATACCAGCATCTAACATTTTTGCAATCATACGTTCAATTTTGCTCTTTTGGACATAAAGATATTTGTAAGGCCTGATGTTTGGAGGAACACTTCCTGGAATCAAATGAATAGCATGATCATGATCACAAATATGTGGGAGTCCATTGGGAGTTTGAAACACCTTGGAATGATTGGCCGAGACTTTTTGGAGACCTGGATAAATATATGATTTTAGTGTTGGAACTTCTAGTGAGCATAATTGTGCAATTACGCCTCGTTGTTATTTCTTCAGAAGCTTTATCATGACATTAGAGCTTATTATATTTCTTGACTTCCCTGCTATACCCTTTAATTCAACTTCCTTTCCTTCCAAAAAAAAATTCAAGAAATGTTCTTGAAAATTAAAAGCTACCATCCCCAAAGATTGTAATCATTGTACTCCTAGTACAAAATCAGCACCTCCCATTTGAATGGAAAAAATTGGACTATTCAATACATATTCCCCCATGATTAGCTTGATATTATGGCATTTTCTAGAGAAAATTATAGTTTCTCCATTTGAAACCATCACTTGACACTCTGGTGCTAGGTATAGGAAGAAATTCAATTCCTTGTCTACCTTACAATGAATAAAATTATGGGTACTACCCGAATCAATCAACACTATTACCTTTTTCTTCTTGATATGTCCTTCTATCTTGAGAGTTTGAGGAGTGGAATTTCTGCCAATGCATTATAGGATATGGTCGGACTCATTTCTTCTTTCTCTAGGGTTTGTTCCTAGTGTATATTCTCTTCTTGTTCATTTTATTCCTCCTCTTCAAAATCTATGTAAAATAATTTCTTCTCGGCACACTTATGAACTTTAGTGTATTTGCTATCACAATTGTAGCAAAGCCCCTTTGCTCTTTTTTCTTCCAAATTTTGTGGTGTCAACCTTATAGGTTGTGGAAGTATAGGAGTAGCAACACTTCCATCTTTATAGATGCGAGTGGGAGGCTTCCTTGTCACCAAAATTTTACCTTCATTTTTTCTTGCCAACCTAAATGCCTTCTCTAATGAATCAGGTTCCCAAAGGTGAACCTCATTTTGGATGTTATCCTTTAATGTCCCTATGAAGACATCAATCCTGTGTTCGTCTAGAATACCAGTTACCCTTATATTCAACTTTTTAAAGTCCTCAATGTGCTCCACCACTGAACCCTTTTGTTTGAGATTTATCTATTGGCTATAGAAGGTGTTGCTCTTTGTATCCTCATAATGTGCTATCATTTCCTCCGTAAAAATTGACCAAGTGAATTTTTTTTATGGGAGCAAAGCCATCGATACCATACAAATTTATTTTTTTCTAAATATAAATTTTCCATGTGTACCGTTTGCGTGTTTTGCACATTATTGAGATCAAAATGTTGCTCCATCTGTAGTATCCATGTTACGGGATCCTTTCCATAAAACTTCCTCATATCGATCTTTGGAATATGGTGGGTCTTCAATCCATCATTATAGTTTAGGAAATCATGATTAACATTTATTTTGTTCTCATTATGAGTTTCCTCCACTATATTTTCACTAGTACGAATCATTTCTTGTATCAACTTTGTCAAACCTTCCTTCAAACCTTCCATGTCTGCTTTTATATCATTCTTCATGTCTTCCATTTTTTCTTCCATGTAATCCATCTTAGCTTCCACGCCTTTCTTTAAACCATACATCTAGAGCTTCCACACCTTTCTTCAAAACTTCCATTTAATTTTTTGTTTCTTTTTGCGAGAGCAAAAGTTGTTGCACTTGCTCTTGTAATTTTGATATATCATGTTGTACTTATTCCTATTCATGAGTCATAGTAGAGCCTTTCAAGGGCTCAATGGGTGTTAAATTATTTTTTAGGGGAATTTCAGAATCCAATACTAATATATATGCTTCAATATGCCCTTGGAATCACTTCAAACTGATTTTTCAAACAAAACTTATGCAATTTGAAAAACAAATACACACCTTTTTCTTGTGTTTAAGGAGATTGATATTGAAACTGATGTATCTCTGTAATTTATGATCTTCAAGATTTGAATTTATATCATGTATAAGCCCTCTAAGTCCTATTTCCAATGCCACAGTTCAGACATGATTTGGATTCTTCAACTCAAAGTTATGCCTAATCTCCCACAATGACCTAATTATGGACTAGTTTATTAGAGAGAACGTGTACTATAGTCTATGTACTTTCAGCCACCTTTTGCATAATTCCAATTCGATGCTCAGAGAGATAGTTATGATGATTTTCCCAATCTCACCTACTTTAGATGAAATTCGAGAGCCTGCAAAAACCCTAACTTACAAAGATCATATCTCGAAAAATATTGTGAACCAAGATTTAAACTTCTTACAAGACGTTCCTTAGGATATCTTCACAAATGGGTTTTTTTTTTAGCATCTGAACCTTCATAGGAAGCAAGTTATAACGAAAATTCCATGATGACCTGTTTGAAGTAGCGAAACCCTATATTATTATGTTATGATACCAAATGTTATGAAACACCTTAGAAATCAGACACTTCGAGGGGGAAACCTCCTTTACATTACATAAATGAAAAATTCTTGGATGATACAAATCCTCCTTTCTATATATAGGATTCCATGGGTTCACAATATAATCCTAGTTGACCTAAAAATAATGATGTAAGGGCACAACAATAACAATAGTGGTTTTTATGGGGAACAATAATAACAATATGACGGCTATAGGGGTAAAAAAATAACAATAAGGGGGCTAAAATAACAAAAATAAGGGACTACACTAGTAATATAAGGACCCAACATTATTTCCTAGCTACATATGGTCCCTTGCATAATGTGGGTTAACCACTTTATTTATTAACTATGGCCCATTTATTTATCATTCTTACATTATTACATCATATTATTCCCTTGGGTACCTCCCTTTGTACCCTATATTATCCCCCTAGGCTACCCACTCCATGATGGCCCTTACCATTTCTGGATCTACTACAACAGGGAATTTTAGGGGCTAATATTCATAGGTGGGCTATTATTCCATGGTTTTTCCAAAATAAAGATTTGTTAATTTCCAATTTTCTAAAAATGAATTTGGCCAAATTTTATAGTATAAAATTATTTTACCTCAAAAATCGCCAATATTATATATTGTTTAATATAAAATAATTAGAAATCTAAACATTTTTACAAAATTATAATCAAAAATTTTAAATTTGGATATTAGGGACTAGTAAGATTCGCCAAGGCTGCTAAACTTTAATATAAACTTCCATCCTTAAAATTTTCCTTGTACCGCAATGCATTCCTTAGAGACAACATGTCCCAAGTAGTGTACCTCAGTTTGAAAGAAACTACATTTTCTGATCTTAGCATACAACTGATGCTATCTCAACAAACTCAATACTGCTGCCAAATTATTTGCATGCTCTTCCTCATTTTTAGAATGCAAAAATATGTCATCAATGAAAAAAATCACAAACTTGTCCAAGTAAGGACGCAACACATTGTTCATAAAACACATAAATGTGTTGGGGAATTAGTCAAACCGAACGGAACTACAAAAAAATCATAATGCCCATACCTAGTCCTAAATGCAGTATTGTAGATGTCCTTCTCTTTGATCCATACCTGATGATATCCTGATTTAAAGTTGATCTTAGAGAACATTGCTGCTCCCTTTAGTTTACCAAACAAATCATCGATCCTTAGTAGTGGATACGTATTCCTGATGTTCAATTTGTTCAGCTGCAGGTATTCAATGAAAAATATGAGAGTTCCATCTTTCATCTTCCTGAATAACACTGGTGCACCCCATGGTGATACACTTGGCCTAATATATCCTTTGTCCAACATTTCCTTCAACTGCAATTTTAACTCTACCAACTTTGGTGTACTCATCATGTAAGGTGCCTTTGATGCTGGAGCTACCCCTGGTACCAAATAAATAGAAAAGTATACCTCTTTATGTGGTGGAAACTCTGAAATATCTGCTCGAAACACATCCTAAAATTGCTGCAACACTAGATACCTGATTGAAAAATATACATCCTCAACCTCCTTACCTTTGTCACTAGAGATATGAACTGAAAATAGCACACACCCTTTGCTGCAATTGTGCTTGGCCTACATGGCTGTCACCATCCTAACTAATGTGGATTTCTTCTTTCCTTGTAGGAATACTAGTTCCCATTATCATCCAAGAATTCAGTAGATTTTTTATTAAATAATTCAGCTTCCCAATGACTTCCTCAAGTTTATAAGGCTCATCGTACTCCATTCAATCTTTGAATGCTAATGGAAAACCACTAAAAAATCATTGAAATTTATCCTTCTCATCGGTAAGATATGGAACTTACCACAATAGCTCTAAGAACTTGGTCATGTACTCTTCATCTATCATAGATCCCATTCTTATCTCATAGAACTCTTTAGCCTTACTGTTGTAATACCTTTCTAACAAGTAATTTTTCCTAAAAAGTATTTTGAACTTGTGCCAACTCAAGTCCTTTATCCTGATGTGTCTAACCTGCTTCACATCTTCCCACCAGATGTCTGGTTTTATCTCTAAGGCTAAAGATAGAAATCTTGGCCCTCATGTTATCTGAGTACTCATGCAACTCAAATAACTTCTTCATCCCAAATATCCAAGCTTCTGCCTCTTCTGGTTTCTTTAAGTCCCCATTGAAAGTAGGTGGCTTTTCTTTCTTAAATTAATTCGGGATGTATCTCGTGTCACTCCTCCTATAAGAATGGCGTTAGTCATCAATAATTTTTGCTGATTCTGAAGATGACTAAGTAATAGTCCTAGATTTCTAAAAACAAGATTTGTGAAATATTGTGAGTTTTAGAAATCTCACTCCCTTCATTATCCTAAGTCAAACTGTTTCACTAAATTTCTCCCTCTTTGCCTTCTAAATTTCACCTCACTGGTCCAAAAAGACTTCATTTTATAGGCGTACTGATCTCATTTTCACTATCCTACCCACACTCACATTCACCCCCATTTTACCTCTAAAAATCCCATTTTTCCTTTTCCTAAACCCTCATAAAGCACACCCCTATTCCTCATTTCCCTTTACATTATATTAAACAATGTAAAAGTCCACTTTTACATTGTTTAAAATCCAAACTTAAGCCTATCGGGTCTTATTATTTTATATATTACTCAGTTTTTTATATTAAAAAACCAGCCCTTATATAAAACAGGCCTAAGCCCCCTTTCCTTCTAGCCACAACCCCATTGCACTCATATAACTGCGACCTCTACCTATCTATAAGCCCCTTCCCTATGTAAATAATGCCTCCTCCTCTTTGATATATAAAAACCCCATAAACCTTGTAAAAACACATTCGCTTTGTTTTATTCAAAAGACCCATGCCCACCTTCCACTATACTCCATACCCAAATCAAGTCACGCCAACTGTTCACCCATAATTTTCCTTATTCCACAGCCCCCGACCTTATTAAACTAACAAATTCATCATTTGTTTATACCCCCCGCTAAACGACAAATACCCTACCATTTCGTCTTTCCCCCGAGCCCCATTCCAAATTATTCTGCATCGTCGATCTCCTTCTTGAAGATCCAACGGCCCACATCGTATATCGCACAAAAAGTAGCATCGAGACTAATGTTTTCTGACCCAGATGAAATGAGTGGTTTTCCACTACCACGCGTCACATTCTATGCTATACTGCATGCCTCCCACCAAAAACTTCTTACTGCCCTTTCTCCACGCGATAAATTGCTTCCATTTTTCAAAACCGCTTGCCCTCCGTGCCAAAATTCAAACCCTCCCATCTTTGTGTGAACTCCTGCTTGGTTCCGCCTTTGGAACCTTGTCTCCTACGCCATATCCTCCTCTTCTAACACCCTCGGACAGCCCAAAACCATAGAAAATGCAGTCATATGCCCTCCTCGCAGGTTTTAAATTAATAAATTGTATTTTGTGCAGATTCAATGGCAGAATGCCTGAGAGGCATTCCAATGGTCAGAAAATGAAAAAATTAGCCTCTGGATGACAATCTAGGTGCCTAATTTGAATTACAGAGGTAACAAAGCCTTATATCAAAGACCGACCATCATGAAACATGATCATCGATGGTCGAAAAAACCCTTCTACCACGAAGAAGAGCCTCCCCTGCACACAAAAGATAAAAATAGTCAAAGGAAACAGTGAAGAGAAGGAGTTTGAAAGATTAAAGGACTAATCCTTAATCAAAAGTCAAAAAAGAAGGTTAGACAGTTAATAAATATTAAAGGATGAAGGAAAAATATTATATGGATAAATAAAAATATTAAATGAACAGACATAGATAAAGCAGTTGAAAAAGAAACATAATAAAAACACACAGTCAGAGTATAAAGATAGAGTTTAAAGGCATAATACAAAGTTTGAAGATAAGACAGAAGCAGATTAAGCCCATAAATGCATTCGAATGACTGAGCCTATGGAAGTTACTTCTTTCAAAGATATTTCTGCCACCTAGTGCTTTGTTTCCCTCAATAAAGCATTAGGCAGTTATTGAACCCAGTCAGAGATATTTCATATCTGCCAAGCAGTGATTGTAAAAGTTATGAATAGGCCTTAAAATCAAACATTTCACCTATATTCCTCAGAAGTTAAGATAGGGTTTATTATTTAGAGAAGTATCTTTAGATTTTCCTTCCTTGAGCCTTGCATGGTCTTCAATGAATGGAATTCATTAACTCTGTAATAAATGACACCCAAACCCTAGCTTAGCCTCACCTCCTCATTTTTAGATAAATACTGCATTTGAGCTCATTATCTTTTTGGCATTTGATGACTCTTTGAATTAATACATATTTTCTTGGAAGTTGAAAATAAATTGATATCTTGGAACTTGTGAATGCCCTGATTTGTTTGTTGATGGAGGAGGCTTTCTTGCAGGATCCCTGAGCTTGGTTTATGGTGAAGTGCTTCTAATATGTTATTGTTTTGTCCCGTTTCATTATGTTTCCATCTTTCAAAATTGCAGTAGAACAAAGGATTTAGGCTAAGAAATGTTTCTAAAGGCACCTTAGTTATGTTTGTTCTTCACTGCCTTAATGTTTTCCTCTGCTAAGACATTTTAGAGAATTATTAATTGCTCTCTAGACCCCCTAAGCTTGTTTACTTCACAAATGGTTTAATATAATAGGTATCAAGCATGATTTATGGCTAGCCCTGCTTACTTCATTTCACTAAAACATTGTTTCTGAAGTCTCTCTCTAAAGTACCATTAGTTAAAGTCTACCAAAGAGGTTTTGTTTTGATCATACCCTTTGTACTTGCTTAAATAATTGTTTTAGAGATCTTCATATCTATAATCAAAGATGTTTAGGCATTCCCTCTTCTCTGATTATAGTTATATGTCTGTCTTGAATTTTTTCTGTCCTTGAAGGTGAAATCACTAGAAGTTAAATGAGTTTCTCACCTTCTATATTTCATTAAAAAGTTTGTCTTGAATAATTATCTACTTTAGTTGAATCAAAGAATTTATGGTTTTCCCTGTCTATTGATTGCCTCTTTATGCTTATGCTATTTAAGTCCCTTTTGTTAGAGGTACATGATAAAGGATTCTTAATTTCCCTTTCTCCTACTTCTATTCTCACAATTAATGTCCATCTCATTGCCCTTAAAAACCTTGAAGATCCATTGACCAAGTTAGATTTTCCCTGTGATGCTCCTTGATCTATTTATGAACCTATCATGAATTTTATAGACTCTATTTCCCAATGACTCAAATATTTCCTCATTCTATTTATTCTGCTGGATCATCTTACCGAACCAAAACAAACAACAAACCCTGTACTTAATAACTAGCCTAAAATAAACCAAGCAAAGTAAAAAATTTCATATCCTTTGCAAACAAATAGAGATAGCCCTCTCTAAGTCCAGGAAGGCTAGGTCCTAGGACTCCAAAGACTGGTCTGATGTTGCCTTGTCCATTTGGTCTACCAATCTACTAAAACACGGGACTACAACATAATGGAGATCACGGTGGGACCTTATGAGTTAGTGACAATCTAAGTATCCCTTAGGACTCTAGAATCCCTTGTTAAAGAGTTTGAGTGAGTCTTCCACCTCATCGCCAAGAACATAATGGCAATCACGGTCGGACCGAGTACATGATAGCCTAAAAACTCTTATAGACTCATTTAAACCCTTAGTTAAGCTCAAGAAAATCAACTAATAGCCAAGAGTATACTCTGTTTGTTTCACCATCTTAGCTAAATGATGATTTAGGTGTAGGACACTCATACAAACCTTAGGGCTACCATAAAGAAACTCAGAAAACCCAAAAAACATTCCTAGCTTGGTTTTTTGTCAATTATTGGTGGTGGACCATACATATTTATCTTCAAAACAACCAAAAATATCCACTTGGCGACTCCACTAGCCTCCAGTAGGCCTATTACTTCTCTATTTCTCTTTAGACTTCCTTAGGATTGTGTCAAATCAGCCCTAAGAAGTTTAGAAATCTAGCCCAATATTGTAGAAGTTTACTAAGCACTGAGAGAGGTCAACCTTCTAAAAATAGTCTAAAACTTTCAGCCTCTTCAAATTTTGAGTTTGAAATCTGGCTTCACAAAGGATCAATACCAGATCTCATCCAGACCCTAATCCTCCTACTATAGTTGATGATCCATAAAGGATTTTGTGGCAAACTTCTAGAGTTGGAAATTTAACTACTGTTAGGACTATTCAAAGAGCAAGATATTTCCCTGAACACCTTAGAGTCTTGAAAGATCCTCAGTTTGACTTGCACCATTCAAAGAACCTATTTAGAACCAAGTCACATAGTCATATTGACCAGACTGATCTTGATCCCATAGATTTACAACATACTTCTAGTAGAGAAGCCTCTCCTTCTACTCCTCCTAATTTTCAACTTCTTCATCACTTTAGCTCCTTCCATAAAAAATCTACTCAAAATCAGTTTGTTGGTCCAAGTACTTCCACCACACCCATCGATACATCCACTATTCAAAACACCTCCTTTCATCCCACATTCCCTCTCACAAACCCACCTCTTGTAAACCCTCCATTTGTTCCCGTCATGGTAGGCCCCCTTAGTGTTACCCCAACCTCTAGTTCCTTTACCAAATGATTACCAATCCTGAATTCCCCACTTCACTGGAATTGAATCTACCACTTCCCAACATCATGTAGATAAAATGAATGATGCCTTTGACTACATGGAAATAGAAGAAAAGACCATTAAGGTGAGGATATTTTCCCAAAGCTTAGGAGGAGAAGCCAAAAAATGGTTGAAAAGATTAACTCCCAATAGCATAAATGATTTCCCTTCTTTATACCAAACATTCATAAATAAATGGGAAATTAAAAAGAACCCTCTCCAAATATTTTCAGAATATAGCAACCTTAAAATAAATACTAGGGAAAGTGTCCAAGATTACTGCACTAGATTCAATAATGTTTACAATGCACTTCTACCAAACATGAAACCTCCACTAGGCTTAGCCTTAGAAAAATTTCCAGAAGGTTTTGACCCAGACATGGCCTATCAGCTAAGAGAAAGATACCCCTTAACACTAGAAGATATGCAGAGGGGAGCCATAAGTGTAGAAGAAAATCTAATTGAAAAAAGAGTTAGGTTAAAAACAGAAAAAAGAGTTACATACAAAGATGAAACAATGGCATCATCCTCATCATCTGATGCCAAAATTGATAACTTAGTAAGGGTAATGGAAAGAATGATGGAAAGGATAAAATTAATTGAAAGTGTACCTCCTAGGGAGAACCAAGCAAATCCCCAAAACAGAAATGGAAATCCAAATTTTAGAAGAGATCCTCCTCAAAATAGACAAAGAGATAATGACCAACAAATTATGCCTCCTTTCCAAGACAACTATGTGGATGAAGAAGGAAGGGAGATAGAAAGGTTGGAAGAAAATCATGTAAATCTGATAGGATCTGACAGTGAAGGTGATGTTTTTCTTATTGAAGAAGAACAAGGATTATTTTCCTCATACCAAACTGAAAACAACCACGAGGATTCTGAATATTATCAATTAGGATTTGAAAATGCTATAATGGAGGTCCACAAACAATATGATCTTAGGAGAAAAAGGAACCAAGAAGCCTCCAAGAATAATAACACAGATAATTGTTGTTAGGAAAACCTCAGAAAATCCTCTTGAAAAGACAACAAATAGTACCAAAAATATGGCTAAGAAAGTTGATCTGAATAAAGACAAAACCATCCAACAAAGTGCTGACCCAAGCTACCCTAGTACTTCTACTAGTGGCCCTGAGAAATCTGTCCAAAATAACTGTCCTAATAAAACTCAGCAAATCAGAATTTTTGAAAAGACCATGTGTGACAAGACAGATGTAAATATGTCAAAAACACTAGCACCTTTCAGCGTTGAGGGAGAAATTTCCAAGATTAAAATTAGCATACCCTTAGCTGAACTAGTAACCCAAGATGTATATAAAAATCGAGATTTGAAAGCTTTGAATATAGGAAATGATACTGATACTTTAAACTTGACAGATGATAAACAAAAATTGTTGTTTGGTCCTGAAGTATAAGGAAAATACCAACAAGGGGTTATCCCTCCCTTCTATGTTAGCTTAAACATACATGATAAAATATTGCACAATGCCATGCTAGACTCTGGTGCCTCCCACAACCTCATGCCAAAAGTGGTGATGGAGATATTAGGCCTAGAAATTAGTAAACCTTACAAAGACGTGTAT
The DNA here is from genome assembly GCA_034641835.2 of Pinus albicaulis. NCBI lineage: Eukaryota > Viridiplantae > Streptophyta > Pinopsida > Pinales > Pinaceae > Pinus > Pinus albicaulis. The sequence continues at coordinate 13,241 of JAXQQM020087233.1, read as the reverse complement.
TCTTTTGATTCAAGCAGAGTCATGTGTTTGGGTCTAATTAAGGATTTATGTGTCAATCTAACACAAATTCCTGCTAAGGGTCTAGCTATGGACATAGTAGTTGCCGACATTACCCCAAAGTATGGTATGCTTTTATCCAGATCATGGGGAGCCAAACTTCAAGGGAGCCTTCAAATGGACATGTGTTATGCTACAATCCTAGTCTTTAACCAAAAAAGAAGACTATACAGGGAATCTCATATGAAATACCTGGTAAGCAGCCTAGATAGGCCTAACAACACTCTTTTTTATTCTATTCATTCAGACCTTGATTCATTTATCTTGTACAATGAAGATGAAATCAGTAATCAAGAAAATGAAAATGAGAAAGAGTTAAGCCCATTGGAATAGCCAAATCTGCCCTCGAAAGAAGAATATAACAACTCAAATTTTGGCAGCCTTGAACAACAAAATGAGAATGAATGTGAGATAGAAACACTTTGGAACATGAGCTTTGATGGATCTTGTGGAAAATCTGGTTCTGGAGCAGGTGTATGGATACATAATACAAACAAAGGACATTCCTACAAACTTGATTTCCAATGCACTAATAACATTGCAGAATATGAAGCTCTCCTCCTTGGCTTACATTTGCTTAAAAACATAGGAGCCAAGAAAATATCAGTCCAAGGGGATTCAGAGCTGATCATTAGGCAGATAAAAGGGAAGTATTCATCCAAAAACCCAAGATTAAGAGAATATAGGAATGCTGCCCTAGATCTCCTGAAAACCTTTGAGAAATATGAACTCACTTTCATCCCTAGAGCTCAGAATAACCTTGCAAATGAGCTTGCCTTTGCTGCCATCAATTGCCAAATACCCCATGTAAATGAACAATTCAATGTCAAAGTAAAATATCAGCCTACAGTACTTGACAATGAAAAATATTGACAAGTGTTTGAGGGTGATAAGCACATTGATGATTTTTTGCAATCTAAGAATGATTTTGTTGTACCAACATCTAGCTCAAGCCATGAAGAAGATTGTTTTGCTGAAAAACAAGCCCACAAAACAGAGTTGTCCTCTACTGCTGATATAAAATAATTTTAACATCTTTATAAATTAGAATTACTTGACAATCAAGACCAAAAGGACCTTGAGGTTTTACAATGTAAAGATGATACTATACCAAGGGGCCTTACACCATTAGAGGAGCTTTTTGATTTCAATGATGTAGCTAAAAAATCAAAGATGGAGTCTACATAAACTAATGTAGAAGAATATAACATAGGCAACATGAAGGAACCCAAAATGATCAAGCTATCTAAAACCCTTCCTCCTCACATCAAACAGGAATATATTGAACTTTTTAAAGAGTTTGGAGATATGTTTGCATGGGGGTACAAAGATCTGAAATCATAGGATACCAGCATTACTCAACATAAAATTCCTCTTAAGGAAAATAAGAAACCTTTCAAACAAAAACTAAGAAGGATAAATCCTGTTTTATTACTTTTAGCTAAGAAAGAGATCAAAAATATGTATGATGCTGGGATCATAGTTCCTCTTAGATACTTAGAGTGGGTTTCCAACCTTGTGTCTGTTAGGAACAAGACCGGGGAGATTAGGCTTTGCATTGACTTTACAAATATGAACAAGGCCTCCCTTAAAGATAATTATCCCTTGCCTAAAATGGATCACATACTCCAAAATGTGGTTGGATCTAGGAGAATATCAACCTTGGATGGTTTTTCATGCTATAACCAAGTGTTAGTATTCCCAAGTGATCAACATCAAACTGCCTTCACCACACCTTGGGGTACATTCATATATGTTAAAATGCCATTTGGTTTGATGAATGCAGGGGCCACATTCCAAAGGGCCATGGACATAGCTTTTTCAAAAGACATAGGATACTTTAAAATCATTTAACTTGATGACATCATTGTTTACTCTAAAATCCCAAAAGTCTATTTGAGAAAAGTCTTTTAAAAATGTAGGAAATATGGACTATCTTTGAATCCCAAAAAACACTCTTTGGTATACAAGAAGGAAAGATCCTAGGCCACATAATCTCTGAAGAAGGAATCAAAGTAGACCCCAAAAGGATTGAAGGCACATTGAAAATCAGCCATCCTAGGAATCTCAAGGAATTGCAATCTTTCATTGGGAAGATTAACTTTTTGAGAAGGTTCATCCCCAACCTTGTTGAAATTTTGAGGAATATCACAAACATGCTAAAAAAGGAGACAAGAGTTAAATGGACATTAAAGGCCAAATAGTCGTTTGAACTAGTGAAGCAAGCTCTCACTCAAACACCAATTCTTATCAGTCCTAATTTCACCAAGGATTTCTACATTTTTTCATCTACATCTGAACACACCATTGCTGTAGTGTTGTTACAAAAGAATAACATGGGGAAAGAACAACCAATATTATTTTTCAATAAAGCCTTAAGAGATGCTCCACTCAAGTATAACATCATGGAGAAACAAGCCTTAGCCTTGATAAAAGCATTGAAAGATTTCCAAGTCTACATTTTACACTCTCATATCATTGCTTTTGTCCCACATACAGTTGTCAAGGATATTCTAAATCAAGACCCTGATGGTAAAAGGGGAAAATGGATTTCTATTATCTTAGAGTATGATTTAGAAATCAGACCCACCAAGCTAGTTAAAGGACAAGGACTTGCAAAACTTATGGCTAAATCAAATTTCCAAGCATTAGATATGAATATGGTTGATGACTTAGAAGAAAAGGAATAATTCACTACTCCATACATTGAAGAAATATTTCTGAATTCATCTTGGTATGTTGATATCATATATGTGCATCTTTATCTCAATACGCCTCCTTTTTTATCAAAGACAAAAGCTATATTTTTGAAACAAAAAGCTTTAAAATTCTGCATTTTAGATGGAATGTTATGTTGCAAAAATTCTGTTGGCATATTGCTTAAATGTTTGCTTGAGAATGATGTAGGAAAAATCATGCATGAGCCGCATGAGGGAGAGTGTGGAGGTCACCTTTACTGGAAAACCACAACAAACAAGATTCTTAGAGCTGGCTATTATTGGCCCACCCTTTTCCCTGACACTCAAAAACTAGTCATGACTTGCCATAAGTGCAATTTTTTTTATGGCAAAAGGAAACTCCTACCTTTACCTTTGCATCCCATCAGTATTGAGGCTCCCTTTCAACAATGGGGTTTGGAATTTATTGGAGAAATTCACCCAACCTCATCTGCCCAACATAAGTGGATCCTTACTGCCACTAATTATTTTACCAAGTGGATAGAGACTATCCCTTAAAGAAATGCTACTAACTCAGTCATTATCAAGTTCCTTGAGACCAACATATTATCCCGATTTGGTTGTCCTAAAAAGATCATTACAGATAATGTTGTTGCCTTTAAATCCAAAATAATGGTTGATTTCTTCCATAAATATCATATCATATTGGGGCATTCCATATCTTACTACCCCCAAGGTAATGGGCTAGTTGAATCCTCCAACAAAAGTCTGATCAACATTATCAAGAGACTGTTGGAAAAAAATAAAAAATCATGGCATAGTAAGCTAGTTCATGCTTTATGGGATGATAGAATAACCACCAAGAAATCAATCAATATGTCTCCCTGTCAGTTGGTATATGGCATGGATGCAGTCTTCCCAACATCCTTGGGAGTTCCAGTCATGAAAATCCTCCAAGAAGTGTAATCAGAAGAAAATGACATGCAGAGAAGGCTGAATCAAACCATTCATTTACAGCAGTAAAGAGAGGAGGTTTATAAAAGAACATGTTATCACCCTAATAATTCTCAGGTTGTGGGATGGGGATTTTTGTAGTTAAGAACACAAGGGGTAACCAAGAACTGCTTTGGGAATTTAGGATCTAGCCTTCCTGAGCTCCGGAGAGGGATCTCTCCTAAAGATCTAGCTTTGTTTTGGTAAAGGGTTTTAGGCTAGCTATGAGTGAGAAGTGGGACTTGTTTTGTAAGAGTGGTGGGAATAAAAAGTGTTTCAAGGTAAACTAGAAGGATCTACCAGAACATTGGGCTATGGAGTCAACTCTCTACGCAAGCAGAGCTAGGAAATAAGACTTAAAGATGCAAATGTACTAAGGGCAAGATAGATGACCTTCTAAGGCGTTGAATAGGCTTTTTTGATGGATTGGGTAAAATCTGAACAAAAGGGCACTTAATAATCCTTAAGTTATAGAAAAGAGGATTGAAGGAGGGGATCAAACTGGGACCTAGAGCAATTGAGAATTCTATAGTCAGGTTGTCAAGCAGAAAACATTAAAATTCCAACTAGTTTAAAACAAGGAGCTTATTATCACTAATCTTGTTTAATTTCTCCTTAGTTGATCATTAAAGAATAGAAAAACATTAAATGAATGCATGTAAACTTTTAAAGAAAAACACTGAAAACAGGAAGAATACAAGACTTATCTTGTCACCACGAGAATCCTTAGTTATGATGTTTCTAATCTCGTTTCCATTCTGCTGCTTCGCTAATTGACTCACACCAACTTAAATATATCTAGCAAAATGACTATAGTAGTCTTGAGAAATTTTATTCCACACTGAATAATTCGAATAATGAAGTATTTATACACATACATTGTTTACAAAATATCTTAGAATTTGAGATAATATTTTAAGGAAAAATAGGAAAGAGAACATAAGAAGAGGGACAACAGCAAAACAATTTTCAAGCTGTCCTCTTTTACAAGGAAAAATAGAACTATTTATCTCATCTAAACTGATTTTCGATGTGATGTGAGCATAGCCGCCATTAGGTGCATCTTCTCGTGGAAGATGACTTGTGGAATACTCTTCCTTTTCACCTTCTATTCTGATACTCTTTATCTCTGTGTTTCACTGTTTCACTACTGTAATTGAAAAATGACCATCAGTAACAATTTGATTTCACTGATACACTTTGACCCTAATTTTTCACCATAAAGTAACAGTAGAATATGACTTTTTTATGTGATTTTCTTACCTTTACTTGTAAAATTCACATCAGGTCTGTGAATTCTTGCCACTGTTCAGAAGTGGGGATCTTCATATTCTTTAGTTTCCTGTAACTTTCATCAGCCTCTGTATATTTGGAAAAGTTTGGCTTTACTGTGAACATATGCTTGATTTCATTTTCCAAAAAGAATAGATTTTCAAAATATTGAAGTAGTACTTTGCCACTTGGAGATCCTTGTGGCAAAGGCTGTTTAGCTTGCTCCTTAGCATGAGCTCTGATTTTCTGATCATAATCCTTCTGTGGCATTAATTTTTCATTCAATGCATGAATTTCTGGTAAACCTGCTTCTGATAATACTTTGTATTTGGCCCAAAATCTTGTGATGGCCAAATTCATGTCTTTACACCCGTCTTCCAAATTATTCATCATGTTTCTCTTATTCAGGACTTTCTTAATTTGAAGGATGGCCTCTATTCTGTCAACAATTTTCAACTCTGCTAATTCTTCCCTGTTTTTGTTGTTCAAAAATGCTATGAGTTGAACTGCTTGTGGTGGCTTATTTTCAATTTCTTTCTTGGTTTTATCAATTTCTGCATTTTCAGCCTGTAGCAACTCTTTCTGCTCATATATTATCTGAATGGAAGGCCATTGTGAGTGAATGCCTTCAATGATTTTTGTCCATAAATGATTTTTTATGTATGAAACCTAATTTGTAAGATTCACCTGTTGTTGAAGAATTTTTACTTGTTCTTGTCATCTATCAGCCCTCTGTTCATGCCCTTTGAAAGTAATTAAGGTATCTCTTTTAGAAGTTTCCAGATTTTTAATGATGCCTTTCAAATTGGAGTATTTATTTATCTTTTAAAGACATATCTTCCATGGCTCTGATTATTGCAACTTTTTCCTCTACTGTGTTTATCTGTGAGGTTGATGAAGAAGAGGAAAAAATGTCATGAGAAGTGATTGGCACTGCAGTTGCCAATGCTCCTTGTGGTGCCAAGTGTTCTGCCAATGTAGATGGAACAGTTGTGCATACAGTTGGGATCACTGTAGGAATGAAAACCTGTTGATTTTTCTTCATATTTTCATTTTCTTTCATGAAAGCTTCTATTTGGCTTTCCATTTCCTTTATCTGGGTTGTCATATTTAGAACAAGTGGTTTTAGTTCATCATTTTCTGTCTTCTATTGAAGGATTTCTTTTTCCTGAGGATTTTCACTTTGAGGCAATTTTAGCTGTTTTCTAAGGGCAACTATATCTTCATTTTTCGGTTTGATTAAAGCCTTTGCAACTTCAATGTTAGCTAGATCAGCTCCTGCTTCAATCACCAAGTCTTTTAATGCTTTGATCTTCAAGTTATTGGCATATAATGAGGCTTTATCCAATTTCATTTGATTTTGAAGGTTTATCAGTGTTTTCTCAAGCCTGATAGAATTCATAGTCTTATTGACTATTTTAGAATATAGCATCTCTGTATTGCTCCTATGGAATTCTATTTGGTCCAATTCATGGACAGCATCTGCATCAACTTCAAGGTCTATCTTTGAATAATCTAATTTTTTTTTAGATCAGCCACTGTGGGCTTGAGAAATGACATCACTAATTTGTTTGAAGAATAATCAAAAGATGAAAGGAGTCTATCCTTATTCCCAGGCTTTTCTTTAAGGAACTTGGAATATGCTTCACTTTTGATTTCTTCATTATTTTCTTTGATTTGTCTGAACCTAATTTGAATATCTGACTCTGTGTTGTCAGGTTCTTTAGAAGAAGAGGGCATATCAACTTTTGTTTGTTTATCCACCATGATTGTGTCTTTCTGTTGTGCTCCAAGTTTGACATTTTGAAGCTCTTTGAGAATTTCAGTTACTATTCTTGTTGCTTCATCATCAGTTTCATGACCATTGTTATCTTCAATATTAACAGCTTTATCCCTTTCTTCATCAGTCAATTTAGTTTTCTTATTGTAGGGAATTCTGAATCTTTTATCCAGAATAGTTTCAGCTGTGAAACTATCTTCCTTTCTGCTTCTTTTATGAACAATTTCAGCTTCTCTGTTCACTGTAACCACCTGTGTTTGATTTACTTGTTTATCCTTTCCACTTTTTCCCTACATGCTCTGTGAGTCATCATCAAATAAAGTATTTGGATCCCACTCAAGTTTATTGACATATTTTTCAATTTGGGGCTTGGGATCATGCAAGAAAATAGACAATCTGCATTTTAATCTCATTTGATTTAAAATACCCTAAGGATCATAATTCCACATAAAGTTGTATCGGAATTTATATTCTTTCAACTTGACATTAATTTCATTCGTTGCTTCTTTGTTGTTCACAATTAATGGCCCAACCTAATTTTTCATTTTGAACTGAGTCTTTTTTCTAGAAGTTATGAAATTGACTTCATCTGCATTCAACAACTGCCTCAAATATTCTAAAGAAAATATCCTTGTTGTCACAAATCTTGGCAATTTTTATGGGGCCAAGAGTGCACCATATACTCTAATCTCTATATAATTATTGTATAAGTACCAATCCCCTATTTTACAGCTCTCAGATAGTTGTAAGATCCTCTTTGTTTCTTCATTAATCCTAGGGTTCTGTTCTTTATTCAGTAAATTCATAGCAGGTACTAAAAACAAGTCATTAAAGTATGCATAGTTGTATTCCCTGTTCCATTTTCTCAGAATGGATGACCAAAACATATCTGAAAGTACATTCCCTTCTGGATCTATCTTCTGAAACTCAATAGGAAAATTATATGCTTGATAATACAAAATGAGATGAAGTAGATATGAGGTATATCTAAAGACTCCTTCTTCTGACAATCTGGATAATTGGTAGTGCATGTTTTCTGCAATGAAATTGGAAAAATTGTACACAATGGATGGAGACTGACCATGATTCAAAGTAGACAGAAAGCCTAGGATAGTAACATCATTGAATTCATCACTATTATATCCTAGTATGAATGATAGCATGGAGACAATTTGTCTGGTTTCATTTGGAAAATCAAAATTATCAAATGGAGGATTGAGCTTAGGGATATCAACCTGTTTGGGACAAAAAGTCTGGAAGATTTTCAACTTAGAAGAAAAATCAACGTCTAGGTAAAGCTAAGTTAAATCCTCTATTGAGAATGAAGCAGCATTGGGGTCAAGGTTTAATTGCAGCACAGAGTTTATGGATTCTGCATTGATGTAAAATATGACCTCTCTGTCTTTATTGACAATGCACCTTTGGTCTGAAAGATAATAGGACTGACACAATCTGAAAAAATCAGGGGCTGAATGAGTAAGAGGGACAATGTATTTTGGCAGATTGGAATCCCAGACTGGTATATGTTTATGACCTTTCTCTACATATTTTCCAAAACACCAGTTATAGACATCAAGCAAATTGAACTCTATTGAAGGGTCCAATATTCTGTAATCAAGGTCAATCAGAGGACTATTTTCTTGTGAAGTAACTAGAGGTTGGACAGGCCTGAAAAATTCTGTGGAATCAGCAGTGAGTGCAGGGGTCAGTTTATCAAGTTTAGAAGACTCAGGCTGAGGGATTTTAGCAAAGGCTTTCTTCTGAGGTTTTGGGCCTCCTGATTTGGGGGTTACTTGTTTCTTTGTCATTTTTTAACTGAACAAAGCAAGCTTAGAATATTTGCTGAGTTCTTCTATTGGAAACAAGGGATTTTTGGAGAATTTCTTTGGTAAAATAGGGTTCTATGCAGAGTTTTAGATGGAAAGAGGGTTTTAATGCTCATAAGAATGGCTATGATCAATTCTAGTAGTGAAAATGACCAGGGAATAGATAAAACTTGAAAAAACGGAAATGAGGAATTCTGGTGAAAATTTGACAGAGTTCCCCCTATATTATGGATGTTTTTTTCAATTTCTGTATAGGTAATTCAAATAATTATAGGTAATCCCAAAAAAATTGATGCTTTTCCTTTTGAAAATTGAAGCTTTTCTGGTTAAGTTCGACGAAAAATACCTTTAAAGGTATAATTGTGGTCGAATATGTTTCATGGTTGCGTGCAGTCTTCAATTCTATTGAATTGGGCTATCAGAGGATACTTTGGCTCTCCATGGTTGAATTACAGGGAAAAATGGCTTATTAATTGGTCACTGGTTCACTGGCAAGTTCGAAAATGGTGAAAAGGGCTCTGCACTGGCTCTCAAAGGTTTACTGGTGCAAAATGGTGAAAATTCGATGAAAATAGGCTTAGTGGAGGGTTCCCAGGTTTAAAGCGCGAATAGGTGAAAAATTCAATGAAAATTATGATTTTTATGAATAAACCATAGTTAAAACCATAGTTAAATCATATTTAATCATAGGATTTGCAGGAGTGGTTTCAGAATACCACTGGGTAGTATTTGTGTGGCTCCAGAGCGGTAACCAGTAAATTGCTTTTCAAACGCGATCCAATTATTTGATGACATGTCAATGCGGGGTGGTTTGGAAAAACCACCCATATCATGCGACTTTTCCAAAACATCAATCGATTACTTTATGGGCGCGAAAATGAATTGGCACCATAGGATCTGGCTTCAACAAGCGAACAGTCACGATCAAAAGGAAAGGTGCGAGGAAAGGTAAGCCATCGAGTTCATTTTGGACCATAGGATCTTGGAAATAAAAGAAGATCGCACAGTTGTTATTTTACGTGATGGGGGAGGGATGGAGATGTATTAGACTGTGGCGCTGATTTTCAACCATTGGATTAAATGGGATTTGGAGATCGAAGGGTTGAAATTCAATCCGATGGAGAAAGGGATATGGTTAAGTTTTATATACAAACAGACTTTGTATATAGGAAACATGGTCGGGAGGGGTATAAAAGGGCTTTAAACCAAGTTAACAATTGGGGTATGGGATATGTATCAGGAAAAAATGGTTAGGTTAGGGTTTAACCTTGGGTTAGATGAGTCGGGTAAGGGAAAATGAACAAATGAATGGATTTTTTTCTTTGAAGTTTAGTTTAAATGAAACTTCGATATTTTTGCTTAAAACATATATAAAACATGTTTTAAAGGTTTTTTTTCATATATTTTTATTAAATGGTTAATTAAACCAAGGCGATTTAATTACCATAGGGGCGGGACACTATATAAAGATATATTTTAGCCAAAGGGGGTTATAATGTGGGTTTTTATTTAAACATGTGGAGATTAAATAGCTTTGGCTAAAGTTATAATAAGTGGGTTCTTGAGTTTATTATATATAAAAAGGAGTTATATATAATAGGAGAAGGTCATTTCTATAGGGAGGTAATACATAAATTAAAGTTAATATGAAAATAGGACAAGGTGTACTCAAAACACATAAACATAACAAGTAAAGTGACGTTTAAAAGATAATTTTGCATTAATATTATCACTTTAACTTAATATATAATGTAATTTTGAGGGTTTAATGCTTTCAAATGATGAAGGAAATTAGTCAGATGGAAATTATAATGTCTTTAAGTAAAAATGAGGTTTTACTTATGATTATTCAGGGGGATGAATGCATGAAATGGAATAATGATGTGAGTTTAGGGATTGATATAGACATTTTACACTTTCAACTGATCAGTCATAGAGCCTTGGGTCCGGTCGCAACAAAATTCAAGGAAATGCCTTGAGCCTTTTTTACTGATAATTTAGAATGTTTCATGACTATGAGAAGGGGAAGTTAGTTATTTTGCAGCCCATGATGAATGATATTTACATTGAGACTTTTCACCTTCTTCTACCTACCCAACTTACCATGCTAACATTTTTTCTTCCTTTGTAGTAAGGTGCATTTGAGCTAGCAACCTTCAAAGCATTTATTCTTTCTGAAAGCAAGTAAACTCTCTAATTCTACACTTATTTCATCCATGAATCCAAATTAAACTGTTGGATTCATTTTATTTCTCTACCTAACTACTGAATTGTCATGATTAAACTGTGTGACAACTCATTATTCTCTATCTACAAAAAGTGAAATTGAAAAATGACAAGTTAAGATTAAATTGTTTAACTCATCATGGACTATGGCATTTATTGACACTCTGCAATAGTCAAAAAGTAAAAATTAATCGCATTTATGCTTGCACACTTTCATTTTTATTCATTTTTCTTTTGGGGTCTTTTATTTTTTCTAAGTCCTTTAATTATTGTTTTAGGATTTTTTACCCTCTTTTTTATTTTTTTTATTTTTTTACAAAATATGTGAATACAACTTGCAGAAGGAAAAGTATGTATAGATTTACAAGATTATCAACATTCAAGTCAAAATTATGACCCCTATATTATAGGTTGCTAACAAAACACAAGCAGTTGAAGAGAGCATTAAGAATATCTTTGACAGAAGGACTAAAGAAAATAATTTCCAAGTTGGAGACAGTTTTAAAATGGGATTCTAGGAGGGAAGACAAAGGTAAACATGGAAAATTTGAAAATTTGTGGAAAGGGCCTTATATCATTCATTCAATTAGGGGTCATAATTATTTCTTCTTACAAGGGCTGAATGGAGAAGAGTTATTTGGAGGTCTTGTCAATGGAAGGATGCTCAAACACTATTTTTGTCAAGAGTCCTAGCTTCAAAGTTTGCTTTAATTATATATAACATTGCATGATAATATATCATCAAAAACAAAAATTTAGAAAACAGAAAAAGGAAAAGAGGGTAGATTTGAAAAGAGGTACAACCCCATACCCAAAAAACAGTACTACTGAAAGTGTGCAAGCCTAAATGCCACTACTAGTTCAAAAAGAACTTGTCTAGACATCTAACCTAATCAAGGTTGAACATGTTTAATTTTATGTTCATAAGTTAGTGTAAAAAATGATTGTCAAAGATATTCAAGCTTGACTTATCAGAAAAGATAGATTAGGGAATGAAAGACACTAGTTCCACATGCTCAAAACAAAATCAAAGAGAAAGATGAGGATGCATAAAAAATGATAGATCATAACCCTTATCTTTCTAGTTACTTTTTATGAAAAATAATGTTTGTGTGCAGCTTGTTCAAATGCCACAAACCATGGTAAGTCAGATTGTCTAATCCTGATTTGAACCATGCTTTCAATTTTATGTCAATAGCTTAGAGAATCAAGTCTGCTAAATAGTCTAATCTTGGCAGTCTAATAGTCTAGGTAGAGAATAAAAGAGTTCACTAGCTTAATCTGAACTCTTAGAAGCAATACGGATAGAAATAGATAGTTTATTTTTGTTTTCAAAATAAAAATGTCAAGCATTTTCTAGTTCAAGTGCACTCAAGGAAGAAAAAATGTTAGGCCAAGTAGGCTGGGTAGGTAGAAATGAAGTTTAAGAAATCATGTGTTGCAGATTATTGAGATCACCACTTCAAAGAAATATCAGTAAATAAAAAAAAGGGAAAACCTGCCCAATAAAAGAGGCACTGGTCTTCATAAACTCAGAGATTTGATAAACTGAAAGTTTTGGACACCTCCAAAAAAGGAGCTTCCCTCCCCAAGTGGAGCCACTGTTAGTCATCAGTAATTCTTGTTGATTCTGAAGATGACTGAGTAATGGTCCTAGATTTCTAAAAACAAGATTTGTGAAATATTGTGAGTTTTAGAAATCTCACTGTCTTCATTACCCTAAGTCAAACTGTTTCACTAAATTTCTCCCTCTTTGCCTTCTAAAGTTCACCTCACTACTCCAAAAAGACTTATTTTTTTGGGCCTACTGATCTCATTTTCACTACCCTACCCACACTCTCATTCACCACCTTTTTCACTCTAAAAAACCCATTTTTCCTTTTCTGAAACCCTCATAAAGCATACCCCTATTCCTTATTTCCATTTACATTATATTAAAAAACGAAAAATTCCACTTTTACATTATTTAAAACCCAAACTTAAGCTTAACTGGTATTCTTTTATATATTACTCTGTTTTTTATATTAAAATTCCCGCCCTTATATAACAGGCCTAAGCCCCCTTTCCTTCTAGCCCCAGCCCCATTGCACTCATATAACCGCGATCTCCCCCTATCTATAAGCCCCTTCCCTATGTAAATAACTCCTCCTCCTCTTTGATATATGAAAACCCCATAAACCTTGTAAAAATGCATTCTCCTTGTTTTATTCGAAAGACCCAGGCCCGCCTTCCACTATACTCCATACCCCAATCAAGTCACGCCACCTGTACGCCCAAACTTTTCCTTATTCCACAGCCCCCGACCTTATTAAACTAACAAATTTCGTGTTTTTTTAGACCCCCCACTAAATGAAATATACCCCGCCACATTGTCTTTCCCCCAGGCCCCATTCCAAACTGTTCCGCACC